>CALSCR010002518.1:38211-66263 GCA_943704495.1 Pigoraptor chileana
ACTTCCGCCTGTGGCTGACGAGCTATCCGTCTGACAAGTTCCCCGTGTCGGTGCTGCAGAACGGCGTCAAGATGACCAACGAACCGCCAAAGGGCCTGCGCGCGAACCTCCTCCGCTCGTACCTCAACGACCCCATTTCGGACCAGGCGTTCTTTGGCGGGTGCCCCGGCAAGGAGGCGGCCTGGGAGAAAATGCTTTTTGGCCTCTGCTTTTTCCACGCAATCGTCCAGGAGCGTCGGCAGTTTGGTCCGCTTGGCTGGAACATCCCTTACGAATTCAATGAGTCTGACCTCCGCATCAGCGTGCGCCAACTGCAAATGTTCATCAACGAATACGACGTTGTTCCATTCCCCGCGCTCGTCTACATGACTGGCCAGTGCAACTACGGAGGGCGTGTCACGGACGACTGGGATCGCCGCTGTCTGTCTGACATTCTGTCGATCTACTACTGCCCTGAGCTCATCGATGACGCCAAGTACAAGTTTTCGCCCAGCGGAACTTACTTTGCGCCGCCCAAGGGGACGCACGCCACGTACGTCGAGTACATACAGAACCTGCCGACTACGCAGCATCCCGAGGCGTTTGGAATGAACGAGAACGTGGACATCTCACGCGAACTGCAGGAGGCGCGCATGCTGCTGAACTCGATCCTGCAGACCCAGGCACGCGCAGCTGGAGCTGCTGGAAAGACCACCGACGAGACGCTGCTCGAAATCCTGAACGACATTCTCGCCCGCCTTCCACCGGACTTTGACATTGAAGTTGCGTCGCGGCAGTTTCCGCAGGCGTACAACGAGAGCATGAACACGGTGCTCGTGCAGGAGATGGTGCGCTTCAACAACCTGCTGCGCACGGTGCGCGACTCTCTCCAGGAGCTCAAGAAGGCGCTCAAGGGTCTTGTCGTCATGTCGTCGGACCTCGAAAACGTCGCAAAGAGCCTCCTCGTCGGGGCGCTGCCGGCACTGTGGGCCAAGCGCTCATACCCGTCGCTCAAGCCCCTCGGCAGCTACATCAGTGACTTTTTGGCCCGTCTTCGGTTCCTCCAGGACTGGAACGACAGCGGCGTGCCCAAGGTTTTCTGGATCTCGGGCTTCTTTTTTACGCAATCATTCCTTACTGGTGCGCTGCAGAACTACGCGCGCAAGTACACGATTGCGATTGACACGCTCGGCTTTGAGTTTGAGGTGCTGAATGCGGACGACTGCGACGAGCCTCCGTTGGATGGCGTGTACGTGCGCGGCCTGTTCATTGAGGGCGCGCGCTGGAACCGCGATGCCGGCGTCATTGGCGAGTCGCTGCCCAAGGTGCTCTTTGATGCGATGCCCGTCATTTGGCTGCGTCCGGGGATCACCGCCGAGTTCAAGCAGAAGCCCGTGTACGACTGCCCCGTGTACAAGACGAGCGCCCGCCGCGGCACGCTGTCGACCACGGGTCACTCGACCAACTATGTGCTGACAATCAAGCTGCCATCGGACCGCCCCACGCGCCACTGGACATGCCGCGGTGTCGCGCTGCTCTGCCAGCTCGACGAATGAACGTAGCCTGGCATTGGGCCGTGTAAAAAATAATGTGTTTTTGTTTTGTGTGTGTGTTTGTAATGTATTTTAACTTAGTCTTTTGTGTTTGACCACCAATTATGTCTGCATTGCGTCTGCGGTCTTGTGCTTGAAATTGCTATTGCGTGCGTGTGCGTGTGCGGCGTGCAAAATAATACCAACATTGAAATGATACCGAACTAATACTTATTCTGCGCCGTGCGTTTTATAGTGGATTCAGTTAGTCTGAAAATCTTTGTAAAGAAGTTGACCTGCACGTGACTTTGCTGATCACGTGATAAATGGGTTGCCATGGCGGATGCGTTATAAATTTATTGACGACCGCTGTAAAATACTCACTGACAACGACACATGCATGTTCTTTGTGCTTTATTTTCAACCTGTCGTGTGGTTTCTTCACGAGTGCACGTTCTCCGGTGCTGCTTCACTTGGCGTTGAATAGAGTGTCTGATAGAACTCCACCAGCTGTGCCGCTGGGCCGCATCACTCGAGTGCTGGCGACAACGACCCCGGAGGATGGCCACGGCAGCCCGTGTCTGTGCGGGCATCTGCGTGTGCCTGTCCGCCCTCGCCGTTGTGGGTTGCCTTCCGCTTGCGTCCGCTGCGTCGGCGGCCGCATTCAGACCCCTCTTTCCCGAAAGCCTCACGTGGTTCGTGGAGGTTGTGGATTCGGTCTCCATCACGACGCTCTCGCCCCTGTTTCCACACACGCAGCACACTCTGCACGTGCGTGTTGCAAATGACGGCGTCCCCGATGTCGCTCGCACGCGCGAGCTTGCCCTTTCCGGTGGAAGCCCCTCGGTTGATGTCGACGAGCTCGAGTCTGTTGTGGACGGGTCGTTTGTGCTCGTGACCGAGACGGACGAAGCAAATGCCGTGACGGGATGGTTCTTCCATTTCAAAACTGCAAAGAACGGCGAGCTTTACTTTACTGTTTCCGGATCCCGCATTGCGTCCTGGTATCCTGTCGCCGACACGTGGGTGATTTTGTTTGTCAACCCGTTTGTGCGGAGAACTGGGCCAGGCGCATATGTGAATCTCATTGGCTCCGCTGCGGCGAGCTCTGAGATCTATGGTGCGACTGAGGCGAATGTGTGGGAGAATGCCGGACTGTCCACAGCGATATTTGTGGTGCTCAATTCGTCCAGTAACGTTGTGTATTACACGGACAGCGAGTTTGCGCGACCTCCGACCGCAATCAAGTTGGCGAATTCCGTGTTGTCGTCGCCAGCTGCGTGTGCGGCGCCATACACTGCGTTCAACAACGGAATCAGGGCCGTGCTGGCCACCAACGACCGTGTCGTCGTGCTGGGGCCTTCGGGGATCGTGGAGGGCCGTGGTACGGACGTCGCCGGACAGGACCTCGTGTGGAGCAATTCACTGCGTGCGTGCGTGTCGTCTGTCGCCGTCTCCCGTCAGGTCGTTGTGTCGGACCGCTACATGGTCGTGTTTGCATTCGATGCCGTAAGTCCCTACGTTGTCTACCGCGCGGAGGTGCGGTCGGACAACGCGCAGCCGGCGCCATTCACCCCGCTGGTCGATCGTCTTGGGCGGGGAATGGGCGCTGCCCTCTCCCTGTCTGCGTTGTCAAATTCCTCGATCGTCTCTGCGTCGGAGAGTATCGCGGGGGCGGGGGTGGTGACGTTCCTTGTCGACACTGGCGCGCCGACCGGTTCGCGCTACAGCATTGTGCAATATGCGCAGTCGACATGGACGCTGGCCACGCGGCTTCCCCGCACTGCATGCCTGCGCAGCGCCCGCTTCGGCGAAGACATTGTTCGCATGTTTGAGGGCGTCGAGGGCTCTCCCCGCGGCTCTTGCACTACGTTCGAGCTGGTCCTCAACAACATTGAGTTTTCGCGGACGATATCGACGGATGTTTTTCTATTCGGAAATGCACTTTTGTACAGGTTTGTTGCGCAATAGACTTTTGATATTGCATGCTGTCTTGTGGGTGCTCGCGCGCGCGCGTGTGTGTGTGTGTGTGTGCGTCCGTTTGTCTCCATGCCTTTCGACATGATGTCGGCACATTTTTCAACGCAATTTCGATTCTTTTTATCCGCTGGACAGTCCGGATGCCGGCCTCAGTTTCTACATAATCCGCGAGTTT
The DNA here is from genome assembly GCA_943704495.1 of Pigoraptor chileana. NCBI lineage: Eukaryota > Filasterea > Ministeriida > Capsasporidae > Pigoraptor > Pigoraptor chileana. Next base: position 41,878 of record CALSCR010002518.1, read on the forward strand.
AAGGATTCGCCGATTATTTCTTTTGCGTCGGCCTTTGACTCGTCGTACGCCTGCGTGACTGCAAGCGGGGAGGTGCGTGGGTGTGGTGTGGTGTGGTGTGGTGTGATGTGGGTACAGTGTGCGTCTGTCTGCTTGCCGTCTGTCTGTCTGTCTGTCTGTCTGTCCTGTTTTTCTGTGTCTGTCTGTGTTGTGTCCTGTGGGCTTCACTCCCTTCACTTGTTACGGCAGCATCATGAAAGATCACATGGTGGATGTCCGCATTCTATTCAACATTTTCAACTTTGTGTGCACGCCGATTACCCATTCAGGTCTGGTTTGGCCAGGCGGACTTTTCTGAGCTTGCGCTTTTGCAGCCGGCTCAACAAAGTGGACGGCTGTTCTCCATTTTCTTTTCCTATGACGACTCACTGCGGGTGAGTGCCTTCGACTGGCGTGCAACATTTGCGTCTGTGTGTCCACGTGTTTTGTGCGTGTTGTGCTGTGTGGTGACCACTGCATGCCTTTAAGTGCATGGGTTCATGACCCATTATATTATTATAGAATTGTTAGTGCTGCCAGTGTACCACGATTTGCAAGTGATGCATACGATGGTTCATATACTCTACAAAGCTATTGGCACTAACAACCACACGCGTTGTCTCATTATTCGACATTCCTCTGACGCATCTGCCACTCTTGTTAGTTTTTGTCGATTTCGAAAACAAACGCGAGTGACTTGATTGCGCAAACCCTCGACATACAGTCTGCTGTGGATCAGTCTGCATTGGCCGACAATGTGGGTAGTGAATGGGGATCTTCATCCGTCACTAATGCTCGTTTGTTCAAGCTGTGTCTCTCACTTTGTTGATTATGATTGCGTCAATTTATTAGGGGGGAAAAAGGTAGCCATGAGTGCGGTGGGCCATTCTTTTTGGCGTGCAGTTGCGTTAACTCTAAAACCGTGGATTGCAATGCAGGCCATGTGCCCCTACAAGGAACTTGTGTTTGACGCAGAAAAAAACGCGACGTTTACCCGGCGGCAGGACAGCGAGTGGCAGGATCTCCCCGACCACATATTTGTTGACAAAGCGTGGGACTACGGGATTGTCTTGTCACTCACTCCCAGGGACGGTGTCTCCCTGGACGACCTGACGGCGACCATTGTTGCGGAGCAGACGTACATCAGCGTGTCGTACGAACGCAGCGTTTCCGTTTCCTCAAATTCAGTCAACTACACGGTATGTGCGGAATGCGAGCTTTCGCATGCATAGCCTTTTGTGACAGTCGCCCTTGGCATACTCCTCGGCACCAAACACGCTCACTATTCTTCTGTGCTTGCTCCAATATGTGCGCGTATCCTGTGTCGGATAGTTCCACATCACCGACAAAGCTATCGCCCGGGAGCAGTCGTTCCCCGGCGAAAACGTCATTCCCACGGGAGTGCGTATTTTCGTGAACGGTGCAACTTTTGCCTGCCAGGATTCCTCCAAAAAGTCCGACATCAAGGTGCGTGTTCCCGTGTTTCAGAATATTCCCGCATGTGGCGCGTGGCTCGCAAGCGACGTTATGTTTTGTTCCCGCACGCACTGACCTGCGTGGCAATTTTTTTTGCATTTTGTGGGCAGACTGCAGTGTCGTCCAATCTCGTCGTGTACAGCGGGTGCCCCAAACAGCAGTCTATATCATTCGTGAAGGGCGGGACCGTCAACGACCATTGCACGCCCATCGACGGCATTCCCTGCGTCTATTTTGATAACGGTGCGTGCTGCGAGTGTGTGTGTGTGTGTGGTGGGTCGTTCGTTCGCACACAGGATGCTTTTGTGGCAAGGCAAGCATAAGCGATAATGGAATGCTTGGCGCGCTCGGCTGGTGTCCTTCGGTGTCGCATCTCTCCGTCTCAGCAATTTTCGCCTGGCTGACACTGTCTTCGCCGTCTCTGCATTGCTTCTCACTTTTGTGTGCTGTCTATTCGCGCATCACAGAATTTCAGCCATCGTTCGTATTGACTGACGACCTCACGGAGAATACCTCGCCCTTTACTGGGCGGTATCGCCTCAGGCTTATTGGCGGTGGCGAAACACTTTCGTCGGTTGCAGAGTTTTCTGAGGCGGACTTTTACAAGTACAATCCGATCACAGAGTGGGTGCGCGTGGCGCTCATTTTTGCTGCATTGCTGGCTTCAAAGTTGGCCATAATGCAGTGCAATGGGTGACAGCAGCAGCGATTCGACAGCCTCATCGTCCCTCAATTGTTTTCGCATGCATTTTGTGAGTGATTGGAATGCATGGATTTGTCAAGTGCATGCTTCCGCGTGACTGGCGCGGTCATTTGTCGCTCATTTCGGTCTTTCGCTGTGTGCGCACTCGCAGGCGCGGTGTGGGATCGCAGCCCATCTGGTCACCCAATGCAAACGAGGCGGCAGTGAATGACACCGTTACATCTCTCACGTGGGTAATGTACTGAAGTACACGCGTTTATCTGACTTTGTGCCGTGTTGCCCTTGTAAGTGTTGTGTTGTGTGGCTCTTGCCTGCCTAACTTGTGGCCTATGTCATCTGCAACCCACGCGCAGATTTGTGTGTCCTCTGGGCTCCGTCTGCTCTCGAGTGTACCCGCGCAACGGCAACGTTCCCGAGTTCTTCTTTCTGTGGGAAGTGGATACGTCGCCCACCAACGGCGATGCGTCCTACTGCCGCTTCAAGTACCGCTTCATTGTGCGAGTGTTTGGGCTTCCGATGGACATAATCACAACGGCATACATCACGATCGGAACATTCGGCCTTGGCATTGTGCTTGTGCTGCTGGGATTCTTCTTTGTGCCACTGGAGGGCGCCGATGGTGGGTTCAGCTCGGAGTCTCTCGTCGGATCCAAAGGCTCGCTCCTGTCGCGGTTGCGCCGACGGGGCAAAGTCGACCCCGCGGCGGTCACGGCAACATCATCATCGCCCATCGGAAACATGGAGTTTATGGCCGCGTGGGAGTCGGGCGGACGTTGAGCGACGACTGGCTGAAAACGGGCTTGGGTCGTGTGGACACACACACACACAAAGTACAATGCGGCAAATTGCGGCGTTTTATGCGTGCGGCGCGCTTCGTGACGATTTGGATGCAAATAAACTTTGCATTCCTAGAATACGTTTTGGTTTGAGTTGAGTGGCTTATTCATAATTGTAATGAGCGGCACAACAGTCAGAAAGACCTCCTTACGCACACGCCCAAGCAAAATCGCAACAGTGGCCCGATTTGGTGCAATGATACAGACATGCTGAACGGTCGGAAACAGCTGACGGCTATTACTTGCGAAGAAACTTTCGAAAGTCAGAGTTTGACAGCGGGGCGGGGGCTGCCTCGGCGGGGGTGTCGCTCGCCACGAGATCACCAGTGGCCACCTCACGAGCCTCCTCGCTCTTTGGCGCGGCTACCTTCGGACGTGCAGCAAGCGCAGGACCCGTTCTCACGGCCCGAGGGACGAGCCTGGCGAGGTCGACACTGCGTTGTGTGAGCAAGTGTGAGTCAGCAAAGCAGAGGATGACAGGTGACAGACTAGGAAGTGAGTCAAAGGGGGGCTTCAACTAGTGGACACATAAAGTCGCGAGCTCTGATCACTTTCAGAGCCATTCACACTGGCAGGCCGCTGACACCGTTTTCGACTCTACAATATGGTCACATTCACTGCAAATGCAGTCCACACACATACACGCATGCAGACACACACATACACATACACACACACAATACATTTACACATACACAGAGTCCAGCCCTCCTCACCCTCCAATGCGGGCCTTTGGTCTCTCGCCATCGCGAGTGATGATTGGCTGGTTCGGGGCCAAGTGGGGATTTGGGTTTGGCGGACGGGCGCCTGGGTTTGATATGGCAACCGAGAGGGGTCGCTCCATAAAGACCTGCTTATCCATGGCGACGGCAGACGCCGCAGCCTCCTGTGCATGCGCCGACGAACACAACCCCAGAACGGACGGAAGGTAGCAAATGTCACCACCAGCCCAGCAATTCACAGTGAATGTGCACAGTACGCAAAATCCCCCGCAAGGACACGACTGCTGCGTGTGTTGTCCGATCCAAGCACCAACAAGAAGGGAAGGGCCGAATACGAGTGCACCCTGTGCTCCCACTTGTTGAGTACTCACCGCATCCACAAACTCAACATAGGCGTATCCTTTCGGCTTGCCAGCCTTCTCGACGACGCGCACCTCCTTAATTGCGCCAAACTGTGATGCCGCGGGTGCGAAGGAATAGATCGTTAATGCAACAAAACAAATTATGTAAATGCAGAGAGCGCAGCGCAAACACACACACACACACGCACACACACACAAACAAACAAACAAACACAGATCCGAATGGGGCCAGGCTATCCACGTACCTTTTCAAAAAGCCGCTTGAGGTCTTCGCTTGTGGCGGCAAACGGCAGGTTCGCCACAAACAGGGTCCGGGGGTCGGCGCCCTCGGAGAACTTGAGCCCCTTGGGCGCACCGGCGGCCGCACCCTTCTGCGCCCGCTTGTCCTTGTCCATGGCGCGCGAAATGAGCATGGGACGTCCCAGGAGCGGCTGCCGATCCATTGAGATGGCCTTGTCGACGGACCCCTGCGATGCGAGACATGCAAACAGATAAGAGGCAATGAAGAATAGAGAGGCGCACAACATAATGATACCATAGCGCTGTTGTTGCATTGTCTACGGCACAGATACAGCACCGCGATCACCCACACAGTGACGATGCCAGATGCATTTGCGCATGCATTCCACCCACCTCTATCGCAAACTCGACGTATGCAAAGCACTTCGAGAAGCCGGCCAGGTTTTTCACGAGCCGCACTTCAACGACAACACCAACCTGACATAAATTTTCAAAAGTCGATGCACCGGCGTTACAACGGAAATAAATTTTGATGAAACGGCCGTGGGTGGCCTAACACAGGCTGTGCATAAACAAATTGCCAATGCGGACGCAGCACACAGAGCGACAGAGGAATTTACCTTTTCGGTGAAATGAGACTGGAGTGCGACTTCATCCACTTGCTTGTCAAGATTGCTGACAAATATGGTGTGTGCGTCCCTCCTGTTGCGTATTTGTTGGAGGGTATGAAGGTAAGTAACAGTTTGAGAGGTGATCGATAGGTAAACCCTTGCAAACACATGTACATACACAATAGAATAGAACCCAAGCAGAGAACACCCACCGCTCTTTCGCCTCGGGCTCTTCCTCCTCGCCTGCAAACCAATAGGGACACACATTTCACAGGTCAGCCAATCGAAGAGTGCGCCATACAAGTATAATACGACACTCACATCGCAAAAAGTACTGTATATACACACACTGACAGTGCAGCAGTGCCGACGGGAGCAAAAGCGACAGGCACTTCTACCTTTCCTTCGCTTCGCAGGCTTGTCCTCGGCATCGTCCGCCCCGCGCTTTCGATCGGGGCGTCCATCTTGCGCGCCACTGCGTCCGTCGTCGGGCTTACTTCCGCGCTGAGTGGGCTTGGCTGCCCTCTGATCCCTCTTGGGCTTCTCCGCCTCGGTCTGCTGCTGGTGACGCTCCTCGGCCTCGCGGTGCTGCGTGTCCCGCGCTGCATTGCCTTCAATACGCCGACGCGCATCGTCAAACGTGTCGAGATTCCCGTGAAGCCGCTCAAGGTCGAGGAATGCCTCGTACACAATTCCAGCGTCGGTGAGAAGGTGTGTGAGTGCTTGCTTGAACACTTTCCTCGCTCCATCCACACTGCCCATGCATTCCATCTCCAGCTGTGCGTACTCGGCCCACAGCCAGCTTGTGTGTACCCGCAAGGGATCCTTCAATAGGGCATCCCACACCTTGCGAGCCGCCGATGCGTCTGCGATTATAGGCGCAACCGAAAGCAGAATAATGAGAATTAGAGTATACCTTGTTGGAGAGTGCGAGAAAGGCAAACGTGCGCGCAATCAATCACGCAAGAAGCACGCATACCTTTAAACAGACGGGCCTCTGTGCGTGCCCAGTATCGCTGCACGCGTGCGAACGGATCAACCGCCGTTCCGAAATGCTGCTCCAAGTGGCCCACTGCCCGCGAAAACATGCGCCGAAGAGTTGTGCCACGCTGCAGGCGATAGTGTGCGAGTGCATGCACAATCGACAGGTAATATCAGATGGAGTAGCGCCGTCACAAACACCGGCCCATTCCACTCCACACTAAAATACGGCACAAACAACAACAACATTACACAGAAAATTGAACCCCACGAAACACCCGAGATATAACCACCACGAAACGTCACTGAATTGAAGGCAGCCCGCCCACCTCTGCGCGTTGCTCGGCAGGAAGCGCCCAGTCGATTTGTCGCCTGTGGAAATCGAGCACTGCGAGCCACAGGTCGAGGTATTCCTGCCCAGCCGCAAAGGGCGTCCCGAGCGCGCGCTCAAACGCGTCGTCCACCTCCTCCCGCGGGCTCCCCATTTTCTCCTTGCAGCGCAGCAGGGCAATCCAGAATATGGATGCCCAAGGACAATTGCGAACGGCGCGCTCGCACAGCCCGGTAACGGCGGGTGCTGACTTGACAGTGGATTCCATGTACGTGACATACGCAAGCCAAAGCGACAGATCCAAGGGATGGTCCTTCACGGCGCGCTCAAACACAATCTGCACGCGCGAGGGATCGCCCTTCTCCTTCTCGAAGGCAATGTACGCCAGGAAGGCCTCGAGGGGTGGGGGCGACGCTACCGACACCGCCTCTTCGAAGGGAAGACGCTCGTCCACTTTGGCAACGGTCGCTGTGACGCGCTTTGTGAATTCAGGTGTGACGTCTGGAAGACCCATTGCCCTTCTCCATGTCTCATACGATGCCATTGTTTCTTCCATATCTGCGGATGACGGATTGTCATGGAGCGCGAAAACAGAAATCAGAGAAACAGAAACCAGTTGCAATTGCAATTTGCGACAAAAAATCGCAAACAACTTCTGCGTCCGTAACAATTACAAGAAGAGAAACTCAAACGCGGAAGAACGTCAAGATTTGCTCACTGATGAGGGGAACGGAAAGCTGGCGGCGGTACAGTGCATCCAGTGACGACACCAGTTTTGCTTTATCCGACTCGTCGGCGGCGCGGTGCAGCTCGGCCTCATCGAAAGCGCGATACGCACTCCACAAGCGCACGCCTTCGGTCACGTGGAGTCCCCCGGCGGCAATGGCCCTCTCAAACACGGCACGCACCCCCGCGGCAGTGGCGGCGTCCGACATGCGGTCCTCCATTGCCGTGCACAGAAATTCCGCATACAGCAGCCACGTTGAAATCGCTGTTAACAGACACACAGACAGGAATACATACCAACACGAGGCGGAGTGGACACGGGTGAGCGTTTGCACTGCCAAAGCACAAGCGATAAACATTGGAGGAGTGTACGTGGAGTCGAACAACAGCACAGACTACCCGATGGTCGCAGTGCTTCAGCGATTCAAATAAAAGACGACAGCACTGCGTCAGAATTCACGGCGTCGAGGTTCGAGATCAATATTGGCGATACTCACACAAATAGTCCTTGATAGCCCTCTCGGCGAGATTCACTATCGCAGCGTATCCTTCTGCCCCTCTTGCATTGAGAATTTCGTCCTTGATCCACTGCAGCCACAATTCTGCCGCAGCACACAAAAAGCGAGCGGAAGCCAAACACGTGCTTGATAAGCACCAGTTGAGCGTGTTGCATCATTATTGGTTTCAACAATGCAGTGCAGCGACTGTGTTATGAATCATAAAAACCAACTCAAGTTGATGAAAATGCCCGTTTTGAGTGACGATCTAACTGCAATTCGGACGCGCAGGACAAGTCACGCAACGATAGCCCATGGAAGTAGATGCCACTCGCTTGTGCTGTTATGAAGTTATGCGAACTCACCTTCTGTGAGCGGAAAGACTGCGCTCATTTTCTCACGGGCGTGTCGCAGAACGTCGAGCCTGCCCGCCTTCCGCAGCAATGAAATGTACTCGATGTGCAAGTCGTACGCAGTTGCATTGTGTGCAAGGTGTGTCCTGAGCTCTCCAATGCGCGCCTCCGCATCCACCCCATCAGCGCCGTCGGAAGCGTCGCTCTCGGAAGCATCGCTCGAATCGGACCCGTTGTCGCCATCATCCTCGACGGCTTGCTCGTCATAGGCGGATTCCACTCGATCCACTTGCATCTTGTCGGACATTGTGTTCCGAAGCGACGTATTTTTTCACGTTCTATGTGTGAGGATTATTCAACGAATCACACACGTAAGAGCGATCTGATGGTATCGTTAAACTTTAGTGTGAGCGGGGACACATAATTAACGAATGCTCCATGCCTGTGTGCATCTCGTGTGCAGTGTGACTCCACGGTCCACGGTAATTTACAGCTGTCGGCCAGGGGTACTCACGTGAGTACCCCTGCTGTCATTCTTTGTGATGACAGCACACGTGCGTCATGGTTCTGAATCCCACCGCTGGCCGCCGGTCGGCCAGACCATTACGAGCATCGAATGGCAACATTAAAGTATGAGTGTGTACTCTTAAATTTCGAGGAGAAAAACAGCAGACAGCCAACAGAGTGCACTTAAAATGGATGTTATTAGTAAGAATGCGTTGACTGACCCCGCATTATCGCTGTCGGGACTTCAGCGTTTCAACCGGGAAAATGCCTCCTCCACATCCTTTGCACATGCAGGGACTCCAGACGACAAAAAGGTGCGTATTGCAGACAATGTGAACTCTAATTGCGTACTTTGCAGAGGGACTTACACTTTGGTTGTGTGGTGTTTATGTATCTGTGCAGAATTTCATCCACATGGGATTACGCATACTCTCGCTGGGGTTAAGTGAGGGCGCCTTTTCAAATGACGACGAAAAGCATCCACTGCCGGAACTCTGGCGGTCGCCAGTCGCACGCCGCGAGTGGCTTGAGTCCCTTCGCATCCTCAGTCGTGAGCGGATATCTCTCGAAGCCCTTCACTCTGTCGCTGGATTCACTGTTCTGATGCGGTGCGCCGGTCTTGTTCCATCATCACCGGTGCAAGTGGATGAAAGTGCGCCTGGCCGGCCCACGCCGAATCAGCCGACGGGATCCTCGGCGGCGACAAGCGAGGAGGCTGCTGTTGAGCTCGAGTCGCTGCGGTGCATATACAACGGCGTGTTTCAAAATACACCCAACCTGGGCCTCTTTCACTCGCTTGGGGGCGTGCAGCAACTTGTATGGAGGATGGGGTCTCTTCCCCGTGCTATGGAGAGGGGTGGGTGAGCCTGCTTTGTTTGTGTGATATATATATATATATATATATATATATATATATATGTGTGTGTGTGTGTGTGTGTGTGTGTACTTGTACTTGTAGTGGCAGGGTGTGTCCCTACTAGTAACAACACCAACCATACCCTCCACAACCATTCAAATTCGCGCGTGCAGCCACGTGTGCGTTTCTCATCCGGCTGCTATTCGTCATCACCGCCGTCCATGAGCCCTCTCGTGACGCTTTCCTCAGTGTCGGCGGTGTCGCGGCTGTTGTTGGCCGTGTGTCTGTATCTCTGCTTTCCCGACGAACGTCTACAAATCACCCGACAACGCACCTCGCAAACGAAGATATTGCCATTGCATCTGACGGTCTTCGCACTCTCTTCAATGTCTCTGTGCCGCCGTCAGACGACATCGACGCGGATGGTGGGAATGCCCGCGGACACTCTGTCTTCTCTTCTGTATTGGCGCTCCTCCGTGCGATCATTCTCGGCGATCACGCACCGATCCAGCAGGCCGATGCAGCACTCGAAATTCGGCGTGGCGTGGTCCATCTCCTGACCAACCTGCCGTCCGACCTGGCCAAGCAGTTGGTTTTCGGGGATGCCGGCCCCTCTCCCCCCGCGGCTGACCTTCGTGCACAAAAGAAGGCTGATGAGCTGCGTGCAGCGCCCATCGCACGTGGCCTCCTTGACCTGTACACCGCACTCCTCGATGACCAGCGCAACGCGGGATCGTCGTTGTCGGAATCCATTTCTCCTATCGTGGTCGTGCTGCGAAACTTGTCCCGAAATTGTTCCGCCTTTCGCCGCCTGCTTGAAAGGGAGCTTGTGCCCCATCGGACGGGCGAGCAGTTGGCTGTGCGACCGGAACTCGGCGACACCCTTGCGGCGCGGACGGTTGCGCTGATGACAGGATCATCCCACGACGTGCAGCGGCTGAGCGCCGAACTACTTTATGTACTCTGCCGGGAAAATCTTGCCCGAGTTGTCAAGGCAACTGGATACGGAAATGCGGCCGGCCTCCTTGCGTCGCGAGGGCTGTTTGGGGGGTCCCTGATCGACCACTCTGGGGGGGGCTATTCGAGCACTGACAGCGAGGACGAGAGCGACAGCGAGGACGAGAGCGACAGCGAGGAAGAAGGCAGCGGCAGTAGCGATGCCGCGAGGGTGAGGGGCGGTGCTACTGCGAGGGATATGGACGCACACGTCAACCCAATCACCGGCGCGCTTGACGGCGGATTCAACGGGGACATGCCAGGTGTCATGAACATGCGTGACGTGTTTGCAGGAATGACGGAGGAGGAGAAGGAGGCCGAGGCCGAGCGGCTGGGCGAGCTGTTCGACCGCCTCAACCGAAACGGGCTCATCCGCGCCGTTCCCGTGGGGCCAAACGGGAAGCCCGTCGAGGATCATCCCGGGTTTGGTGGTCCCACGGAGCCCCCCGCACGCCGTTGACGTGTAAGATGGACGACTGCGTCTCATGCTTCTTGGTGTACATATTACCCTCCCTCTCTTGATGTGCCATCCGTCCGCGTGAACTGTGTTGTGTATCTATTCGATCGAATGAAATTGATGCTCATGTCTGATACAGGGCTTGTCCACTGTCATCTGTGGTCATTGTGGCATTTGTAACGGACGGATGTAAAACATTTCATTGAAATGCACGCATTTTTGCATACGCACATCGCATACGGTCTCACCAACAAATTACAAGCGGGCGCGCGCATCATGTCCCTCGGGATCAAACCGGGGCGGATCAATAGGAGCCCTCGCGCCTTCTTCAAGTTTGTCGCACACCTTGACCTCGAGCCTCTGCACGACGTTGTTCGCCATATTGTAGAGATTCCAAAACTGTTCAAGCGGCTGCTCATCGCCGTGGTCATCTGTCGCGCGGACAGAGAGCACGTGCCGACCAGGCGTCGCCTTCCACATAAAAGTCCAGCGCACCCACGCGTGAGACCCAATAGACGCACCCAGCTTTGCTTCCGACCATGTGCGACAGCCGTCCGTGCTCACGACGACGTGGCTAATGCTGCGCCGCCCCGCCCACGCGCGGCCTTCCAGCTCAACCGGACCCGCCTCAACAAGGCGCTGTCGGCTGAAGAAATCGGGGATGCCCGGGGGTACCATAAGAGAGCGCACGCGCTGGAGGGTCACTCGCACACCGGGGTCCGCCTCGCATGTGCGATATGTGTATGCGCGCATCTGATACCCGTTGAATGGAGCTGCGATAGCCTCGATCCTGTCAAGCCACTTGACACTCGTCATTCCGTACCTGGACACGGTGGGGGTAATGGGGCAGTCGAAGATTGTCTCCGTCAGAATGTCTCCGCGTGCAACGAACAATTCGCTCACGCACGTAAATAAATATTAAAATTACATTAAAATGACCGTCATGAAGATTGAAGTGAGACCCAAAATAACAAAACTCACGTGGGGATTAATTGTAGGCTATAGGCTACATATCCGAATTGACGGCTGCAGCAGTCGGTGCGGATATAATACCCACCATCCAGGGACGATGAGCCTGAGCGGGAATCCGTGCTGGGGCAGAAGGGGCTGTCCATTCATTTCGTATGCGAGAATGACGCCATCGAGGGTTGCCTCAGCAATGTTCAGACAACGCTGGAAATACTGAATTTCGCCTCCCTTTTATAGTCAATTCAGTATTCATCATATCGGATGGTTAGTCGCCAGTAGAAGGGATAGTTGAAGCCTCGCGCGACAGCAAAGGCATTCCCGAACAAGATGAAACTAATGGCAATGTAGAGACACGGATAGGCATGCACAACGGAAGCACTGGAGGAGAGAAGAAAATGTGCAGTCACGTGCCTGGACCCCTTTGTCTTTTCCTGTGAAGAGAATTTCAACGGCGGATGAGTCCAGCCCAGCCTCCTTAAGAAGGGGACCAAGTGGAGTGCCCGTCCACATGGAAGTGCCAATTGCCTGTAGCAAAGACGGGGGAGGAGGAGGGGTGCAAAGAACCATGCCAAAGAGTACATGGTCACTCATAAGGTAGGCAATTTTTGTTCACGGGCGAGGACCCACGCAGTAATAAAGGGTGTGGAAGAAAAAGGCACCTATTAATAGGCAAAGAGCGAGCTGAGGAGGATCCAGGCATGTCCCGGAGGGGCGCACATTAAGCAAGACAGACCTGCAAGTCCCAGGGAACGTGCGTCCAATAACGTGGGGACGATTGTGTGCGTCCATTGCCTGCACATTCCATTGTCACGGGGATCGTGACACGTGGCCGAGCCTGCAGTCAATAGTGCACACATTACGTTGAAGGAAAGGGCATGCGATCCGAAGGTGCAAACGGGCGTCAGCGCATGCGAGTGGATATTTGGTCCATTCCTTGAGGATAAACTAGTCATTAATAGGCACGGGTCGACCGGGACCATGTGCATGCCAGTCAGCGAAAATCCACCTTAATGTCGTCTAAGGATAGACTGAGTGGATTGGAAACAAGACCGCCGATGTTGAGTCGGTAGCCGTCCTCGGAGATGCGGGGAATATCAAAGTGAATGAGAAGGTAATGAAGACCGGCGGGCGTCAGGTCATATTTCATGCTTTCGAAGAACCCTGCAGTGCACATATGGACATATACACACGCACACATATGCAAATGCATTAGGACCAGTGGGATTATGTAATCGGCAGTAAGAAATCACAGAAACGTTGAGAGCCAGTCCCGCTCAATTTTGATGGTCCTAACACGCACAAAAGGCAGAGGGCGGCATGGTAATCTCTTGAACAAAGTCCTCGCATACCATGGTTCCTCATGGCTAGTTCAATCTCATTCTTCGTGTACTTGCTGAGAAGCGCTGTTGTGTGCCAATCTGAGTTCGCCATGGTTGCGACTTGCGAGTTGAGACTTCAAAGTTGCACTTTATCACCACTGAATGCACGCTTTAACGTCCAGTCTCGCACAAAATAGGTTGATCCATTGCTGTCATTCGGCAGTGGTGCGTGTGCAGTTGTGGACGGCTTTTTGCCAAAGGGCTAAGTGAAGGTCAGCCGACTGGCCAATGGGAGGTGGACTCCGGCGTGGACTGGCCAATCAGACGTCTCCAATTTGGACACATGTCCTCACTCTCCACCGCACATGCACATCTTCACGTTGGCTCAGTGCTGAGACCCCGTGGACATGGCTGATCTCGGCTGACACAGTGGCCAAAGTGATAAAGATCACTGCCGAGTACAAATGAAGCCGGGTCAGTTCCCTTTGTGCTGACTGAGTGCTGTTGACGGCGTAATGACGGTTTAGTGGGCCCCGGCCTCTGGGGCTTATCGTGTCCGGCAATGATGAAAAACGCCGACAGCGGCACTGAAAGCAGAATTAGAAAAGGCCCGGAATTCAGACCATTCGAACGACCGAGTTAGACACCTGGTGGTACCGGCCCAGTCTGACGAGCCGGCTCTGCACTGTTGGTGTTGCCTGGCTGATGCAGATGTCAGCCGGTGTAGATGTTGCCGCCTTGCCATTCGCTAGTTAACGAGCTGACTTGCCGGCACATCAGTCTATTGCAAACTGGCTAGTTGTGCTCCCACATGCGGGTGCTCTGAAGCAGGGCTGTCTCAGTGAACTGAAAAGCGGGTGCCGAATCTGATGGCTGCCGCTGTTCGATCGCTGCTGATCTGCAACAAATTCATGGCCAGTGTTTATGTCGAACAGTGCTACTGTGAGTCCAATCGGACAGTTTTAGTGATACTAGCATTCTTTCGGTGCCGCTGCCACTTTGACGCAGACGCTTTGACGCTCAGAAATGATCAGCTTCTCGCCCAGACAGTTTGACTCACGGTTTACTTAATACCGCGACCGCAGCCGCAATCTCAACACGGCTTCCATGACTCCGGCAGTTCGCCGCGAACCCGGACGGCGGTCGGTACCGTACTGCGCCGGGGCACTTCTCACAACGCAATGTCAGTGAATGCCAGTCGGCCCAGAGGAGCCGACATGTCAGTCGAAGAGCACCGAATGCCGGACAACTTAGAATGCCAAACCATCAAATGAATGCGCTGCTGTTTGAATGTATACAATCGGTTTTAAATCTGCTTGCGGCTGCCGCCGGCCAGTCCGAGAACTGATTTCAGCGCCGCCCGGCGGCCGCAGGCCGTGCAATGGAGCGGCTTCGGCCACACCGTGGTCCAGTTAGTGCTCAGTCCGAGCCGAGTACCGTGGCCGGCGCCTGATTGACCGAGGAGGCACAGGCCACCGTCGACGGCTGCCGGGCCCAGCGCTTAGCCGGCCTCGCTTAGTGGATCGCGGTGACTCGGCCGGAGCAAAATTGCTCCTCGCTGGGATATGATGGCTATGATTTTCAACCCAAAAAGAAGCTGGCTTGCCAAGTAATTCGGCTGTTTGTATGAACACGGGTGACACTGTGAGACAAACCGTCTCGTCTGCTGAGAATTCGCCAGTCAGTTGATTGTACCGACTCAGTGCCGGCTGGCCCGCAACGCCGGCGCCGCCGGAGTAGTTCGGCTGCGCGGCAGTCGATGAGGCCAAACCACGGGCAGATGTCACGTGCTCGGGTCAACTTAAAAATAAATTTAAAATTCGCGGCCAATCGCCTGTCAGCGGGATGTCACCAGCTGTCAAAAAATGGCTCGACGAGACAGACGTTTCATATTAGGAAAGTGAGCCACGCCTTTTCACTGAATTTCCTTATGCGGATGAGTGGGTTGCTGTTAGTAGTTTTTCCCGTTGCGAGGGCTGCGACAGCTTTGAGAAGTGCGTGGTTTTTTCACCCACAAAGACCACAACCGCCAATTTATTCAATTCAGCGAGAAAGGCGGCCGAGAAATCGAAATTGAGTATTGCGCAACGGCCGCTGTCAATTAGTAGATGGGACCGCCACCACCCACAACATACTGCACTGAACCGCAGCCGCTGTGGACCTGTGGACAGGCCTTGGCCTCATTTCGGATGGATGGATGGACGGATGGATGGATGGACGGCCGCATGGCCCCTCCTCCCCTTTTTGCACGTTTGACTCTCTCGACTTGGCGAACTTGCCACCTTTTCCCCAGCTCTCTCTGGGCCAGGCACACCTTTGTCTCTCTTTTGGTCTGCTGCGTGATGCGTTGCTGCTGCTCTCGCAGCTTGAGTCAACACAGTTCAGTTGTATGTTGCGTGGACGCCAGCCTGCTTTGTAATAAGATCATCACGTCCAGGAACAAATTCAGTTTACAATTCATACAGGCGAATGCAGAGCCTGAGAAGCAGTGAGACACATTCCTGCAATCGCTTCTTTACATATAGATTTCGCTGAATCTTGTCGTGGCAACAGGCTCGGTCGAATGTGAGTGCTGGAGTTCTTGGGCGTTATTTAGTTCATGGACGGACTGCTTTTTATTGGCACGAGGGGCAATTAAAGCGATTTGCTGTGACCGCAGAGACAGCGCCCCCACGTGCGTTGCAGAGATAGAATCCCCGTTGACTTGTTGTGTTCGTAGCGCCTAAGCTGACGAGATCGTTGCCCTGCACTGTGCTCATACATTCAGTTCCGTTGCTCTGGTTCGCTCTTCCATAATCTTTCCGTCACAGTTCACATTTTTCCGAATCGAGAGGGTCGCTCCTGTAGGGCCCCTGCGCTAGGATGGCGCGCGGATCGCGAACAACACTGGCCCTGTGCCTCGTGCTTCTTGTAAGCGGTAAGTGACCGATATGGAGATGAACACAACACAGTGTGTGATAGAGGCATTTTGAGAATGTGATGGACTGTGTTGTTTGGTTTTCCTGCCATATATCGAGTTGTCTAACACGTGCAGTAGCGGTTCTATTGCTATGGAACGGTGGATGCACAACATGGAGCAATATCTAGACACAGACAAGTCATGCAAATTTCGACATAATCTCCATACAATTCGATTCGTTCGCATGCTAGGCACAGTCAATTAATCACTCACCCGTCGCTTGTCTTCCACTTGTGCAGCTGCGGCGGCCGACCAGGTGCGTCGGGAATTCGTGTTCGACCCCTCCGAGACCCCGGATGTCTCGGATTTGTTCAGCACTGCCACACCCACGGCCACATCAAGCCCAACATTCTCTCCGGGCGTGAACCACGCGCCCGTCGCGGACCCAAAGACAATTGAGCTCGACAGCATCGACGAAGACATCGAAGACGATGTAAACGTGGGAACGACCGTCTTTTCCATCTTCAGCCAGCTGATCGAGGACGAGGATGTTGAGACCTATACCGGCTTCCCCGCGAGCATTGTTTATGCAATGTGCGCGCAGTTCTTTGAGTTTTACAGCTTCGATTTCTCGTCCGACTGGGTTTCTGAGATAGACGAGTTTGAGGTCTTTCCGCAGCTCGTGTCGGCCGCGTTTGACGACGACCTGTACAGCGAGGTTCTCGGTTACAGCGAGGACGACTTTGTGATCTTCGATGCGGTTCGTTACGGATTTCACTTCCTGCCGAACCTTCGCGTGGTCACAACGCCAAGCACTGCACACGGTGTATGGCAGGTCAAGGACGGCGACAAGAGCTTTGTCCCCGTGCAGATCAAGGTCGACTACCCCGGATGGATCTACCTCCGCTTCAAGCCCAACGCAAACTACAACGGCGTGCAGACAATCTCGTTTGCTGCGCGTGATATTGTCGCGTATGCAAAATCAAAGGACGCGCAATCGGCGACCATCACGGCCTCGCTCACGATCAACCCCGTGAACGACCCCCCCGTGCGCGTCTCCGGCAAGGAGAACGTCGACATGCCCGCCAACCCGTTCAACATCACCTTGGACCCACTTGCCTCCGCCAAGATCAAGGACCTCATTGGCGCGAGCTACACGGACATCGACAGCACTACATTCGGCGCTGTCGTCACGAGGGTAACTGTGTCGGGATCGAATGGTTACTGGCAGTACTTGTTCAACAGCACGTGGGTCACCATCTCCACCTCCGTCACCAGCAGGGCTGCACTTGCCCTTGGCCCCGACACCAAAATTCGCTTCGTCCCACTAGTCACCTTCTATGAGACCTCCTCGATCACTGTGCGTGCCTGGGACTTGGCGAGCGGCATCGAGAGGGAGTTTCTCAACTCGGATGCCTCCGTAAACAATGCCTTCAGCGTGCTGCGTGTGACCATCACGAGCGCCCGTTATGGATGCGACAGCGTGCTCGACAGCCGCAAGATCAAGGACGCATGCGGCACGTGCGGCGGCAATGGCAGCACGTGTGCCGGATGCGATTCCGTCGCCGGATCCAACAAGAAGAACGATGCTTGTGGGGTGTGCGGCGGCTCGAATGCCTGCTTTGGGTGCGACAACGTGCCCAATTCCGGCAAGAAGAACGACGACTGCGGCGAGTGCGATGGCAAGAACAGCGCCAAGGATTGCAATGGTGACTGTCGCGGGACGGCGGTCCTCAATGCGTGCAACATCTGCGTGGGTGGACGCACTGGTAAGGCCGCAACGGCCGGAATGGATTGCCACGGCGACTGCGGTGGGTCTGCCAAGCTGGACGTGTGCCAGAAGTGCACCGGCGGTAATACTGGCCTTGTGGCTGGCTATTCGCTGGACTGCAACAAGAAGTGCGGGGGAAGCGCCGCCAAGGACGAATGCGGTGTCTGCACGGACATCAAGGACAAGAGCAAGAAGTGGTGGATTGACTGCGACAGCAAGTGCTTTGGCAATGCAACCCTCGATCAGTGCAACGTGTGCTCGGGTGGCTCAACCGGCGTCGTCGCGAACAAGGATGTGGATGCGTGCGGAAAGTGCTTCAGCAACAACGGCACGTGCCTCGGCTGCGACAACGTGCCCAACAGCGGCAAGGTGCGTGATAACTGCGACGAATGCGATGGCGACAACTCAAAGTGCAGCAAGGTGATCTCCGTCACACCCTCGTATGTCGGCGATGCCTTTACTGGCACAATGGAGGTCATAGGAGGCGGATTCAACAGCGTTGGTGCCCCTCTTTGCCGCTTCACGGCCAAGATCGGGGGTGGTGTGACCACATCGACCGGCTCGTACGTGAGCGGTGGCAAGGTCCTCTGCACGCTCCCTGCTTCGACGGCGATCGGAGTCTATGAGCTCAGTATCTACTCTCTCACGAATGCTTATTCGGTGGGCTCTGTGGACGTCACGGTCTATCCGTCCGGCCTTGCCAAGGTGTCTGCCGTGCAGCCCGAGCGGGTGTACATTGGGACGACGTCGACCATTGTCGTTCTCGGATCCGACTTTTTCCAGGCCTCCTCGCTTGTGTGCGTCTTTGCCTACAATGTTGAGGAAGCCCCCGCTACCATTGGCGCCGCCGACCAAGTTGTCCCTGCAACCTTCATCAACTCTACCGCTGTCAGCTGCAAGGTGCCCACTGTTTCCAAGTCACTCAAGGCATTTGTGACGGTGTCCCCCAACGGTGTGGCCCTGTTCAACGTGGAGACAGGGAAGAAGCCCCAGGTAATCATTGCTCGCCGCCAGCCCTTCGTTGAGACGGCGCGCTTTTCCTCGACGGGTGTTGACATCACTGTCACTTTTGACAAGAGTGTTACCGAGGTGACATCGTGCGCGGCTGCATTCACGACGGAGACCGTCGCCAAATTTGGAAAGAATCCCAAGTGCAGTTCTCCCCGCCTGACGCAGATCCTCATCAACCTCGGCATTGGCGCCACGGTCGACATTGGCACCCTTCTCACGTTCAAGACGGACGCCCTGTTTGTGCGCGACGAGGACTACTCGGATGCGGCCTCCGGGAGCACTCCCGTCCTCATCGCAATCAACCCCACCGCCCCAACCGTCTCGCTCGCCTCTGTGGAGCTCCTCGGAAGTTGCGACGACCTCACCGTTCGCTACGCCGTGCAGGGCTCGGTTGGCTCCCTCCCGGTTACCTGGGAATGGACGGTCAGCGCAGACAACGCTGAGGACACGTCGACCATTAAAACCCTTCTCGGGACGGGCAGCAACGGCATCGTCGTCGTTGGCAACGGAAACTTCTCCTTCAACGTCCAGTACCGCATCAGTGCGCGCGCCATCAACTTCATGGGCGCCAAGAGCGACTCTGTCAGCATTTCGGTCGGCAAGGTTGACGCCCCCTTGCCGCAGCTCAGCATTCTCGGCGGCGACACCCGCAAGATTGCCGTCTCGGATTTCCTCACCATCAACGCACGCACGCGACTCCCGTCATGCGTCGACGTGGCCAAGGCCAACATCACTTACCTCTGGACCGTTGATCTGAACGATGTGATTTTGTACAACGATGACACAGAGACAGTGAGCGTTGAACGCTTTGGACTTGTTGGCGGCAACAAGTACGTATTTACCGTGCGCGCCGAAGTCAAAGGCCTCGGTTCCGGTCTCGTCTTCTCCACGGCATCGCAGACGATTGTTGTACTTGAATCCACGCTGTCGCTCGTCACTTCGGGTGGCTCCATTCAGACTACCGGTACAGGCAGCGCCTTTGCCATTGCCGCCACGTGCACGGACGATGACACCGCCGACAAATCGTGTGCTGACCCCATCTTCCAGTGGACGTGCTTGCTCTCCACGGGCGGCCCTTGCCTCAATGCAAAGGGTGAACAAATCCTTGAGGTGACTGGCGTCGATGCGACCGCAAGCTCTCTGTCGATTCCCGCTGGTAACCTGCAGGCCGGATCCGTGTATGTGCTTACCGCCAGTGTTGTGTCCGGCACGCGCCGTCAGACAGCATCTGCCACCGTCACTGCTGTTAGCGGCACGCCCCCCATTGTGAAGGTTGTACGGGAGCCCGTGCGCCCGAATGTTGGCTCCAAGATCCGTTTCCGCGTGTCCGTGACATCGTCCAAGACGGTGACGTCGGCCAAGTGGGAGGCTGTCACCAACACGGACGGCTCCGGGATAGTCGATCTCTCGAACAAAGACAACATCTGCACTAACGGCAAGGTGCTCGACAAGACAACCCTGTGCATTTCGGAGAATGTCCTCACGGAACAGGTTGCATACAAGTTCCGCTACACGGCAACGAGCGAGGACGGCACGGGCAGCGCCACAGTCTCCTTTGTCACCAACAGCGGTCCCCGCAACGGCGACATTGTGGCCGTCACCACAACGGGTCCGATTGACTCGAGCTTTGAGCTGCGCGCCACCGACTGGTCCGATCCGGAGGGCGACCTTCCTCTCCTCTACAAGTTTGCTTACAATGATGCCAACGGTGTGAGCGTGGCGCTCACTGACATGCTTCCCGAGGCCTATGCCACCGTGCGTCTTCCCGCCGGCGTGCACTCGGTCTCCGTGGTTGTGTTCGACTCGCGCGGCAGCAGCATTGCTAGTGACACTGTTGACATTACCGTCACCACGGAGAACACGGCTGGGATGACTGAGTCCGATTTTGCCACGTACATCGCGTCGCTGCTGGCGTCGGGCGATTCGCTCTTGCAGATCTCGGCCCAGTCCGAGTTCCTCACGGCGATGATGTCTACTTTGGAGGTGCTGAATGCGCGCTCGATCGGCTGCTCCGCGGACATTCTCGCGACCCTCGTGACGATCGTGGGGCGCCTGGAGGATATCATCAAGAACGTGCAGCTGTCGGATCCCAACGTCGACCGCGTTGTGGTCATCCTGCAGCGCATCATGGCCGTGTACGGCGGTTGCCTCGAGGCGGCCGTGCTTGACCGTCTCAAGACGGCGCTCAACTCGGCGATGTCTGCATCGATCTCCGGCCTCCAGGGCTCGAGCGGCAGCATCGACAAGTCCACGGCCTCGAATGCCGTCGACGCTGCGTTCAAGCTGAACAGCGCCAACGGAACCACAAGCGGAACTTTCATGCTCGAATCTGTGCAGCAGATTGGCACTGCATTCAGCCCCAAGCAGGGATCCGACGAGACGAGCACGATTATTTCCTCCATGGATGGCGATGTGAACATCGCGGTCGATGTGCAGGATGTGGACGACAATGCGTCCGGCGGTAACGTGCCATTCGAGGGCCCGTCCGGCTGCGAGAAGCTGGCCGTCCCCGTCGACTTGCTGAAGCAGAAGCTCAAGCCGACATGCGACAGCGTCACCGGCAACTGCAAGACCTCTGTTGCGGGCATCACCGTCAGTTTCAAGGCAAACCCCACCAAGGTCAATACGGGGTTGAGCGACAAGGACAGCTTCCTCGGCTTCACCGACGCGACGCTGGTCGATCAGAGCAAGAAGATCGTCGCAATCAATGGCACCGATGTGCTTGAGGTGACTGTGTGCTTGCCCAAGAAGCCCACTGGCACGCGCGTCCACTGCCAGTACTTTGACACGAGTGCCAAGAAGTGGACGACTGCGGACCTTGCGACGTCTATCACGGAGAGCTCTGCAACATGCGGCACGAAGCATTTGTCGCTCTTTACCATCACCGACGGCAACGACACGGTGCTTGACCCGCCCGTCGGATCGTACCTCACGTTCTCGCCAGGCCTCAACAACGTTGTCGAGGGCGGCGCCTTCGCCGCGACTGTCAAGGGCAGCCTCGGTGCGAGCAACCAGAGCCAATCCTGCTGCACGTACCTGTGGCAGGTGGCGCTCACTGGCACGGAAGACTGGGTGAACGTCAGCAGCAGCCCCATGTCCTCGCGCTTCTCGCAGACCCCGTCGTACTCTACAAAGTCGGCCACGAGCAAGATGACCCTCTCCGAGGTGTTCTCGACCTTCCTCGACTACTCGTTCCGTGTGATTGTCATCGACGGACTCGGCCTCAACACAACGCTGAACATGTTTGCTCTGAACATCAACGTGGGCAGTCTCTCCATACTCCAGGGGCGCGAGGCCGATGCCGGACTCACCAAGCGCTGGACCGAGTACTGGTCCACCCCCGACGTCAACTACCCTGCCTTCCAGCGCCATATCCTCCGCGTCGCGTCCAACACGACCGCCTTGCGAAAGTATTTCGGCCTCGAGCGCCTCGACGCGACATCTTACCAGTTCAAGCTCTACTCGACGACGGGTGCCGACACGTATATTGTCATGAACAACGCCTACGTCACGGCCACGTTCGCTATTCTGCCGACGCCTGATCTCGAGGAGCAGTTCAAGACTGCATTTACTTCGGCGATTCAAACCGTGCTCACCGCAGCGATTCCGTCGGGCGTGTTCCACGTGACTTACCACATTACATGGCCCGACTCTGGCTCGTCGCTCCCGCTGATGTTTGCAGTGCGCGACCTGACGACGGGACTGCCCGTTCCTTCGGCAACCGTCAAGACCGCCATCTTCTCCGGATTCGGAGGCGCGTGCGGTGTGTTTGCAACTGACAATTTCCTCGCCACATACTGCGGCGCCACCGTCACTGCGCACACCCACGTGACCCTTCTCACGGCGGAGGACCAGTACATCATGGCCGCGGGTATCTCGGCGCCTTACACGGTCGGCTTTGACAGCGGCGAGGCGCTGGACGATCCCGCGTTCCAATTTGACATTGAAAGTGCGGCGAGCGTCAGCTTCTCTTACACTGAGGCGCTGCCCTTCAAGAATGCCGACAGGATTTACCTCAAGAACTCCCTGGGCGGATACCTCCAGGTTGGCGAAATCCTCGGTTCGACTGTTCCCACGTTTGTGGCAAGTGCCAGCGATGCGACCATCTTTGCACGCACGGACGACGGCCTCTACTACATTTCTGCTGGCCAGTCAGGCGCGTCGTGGGACTCGCCCAGGTGCCCCAACGACCTCAACGTCGCCGACTGCAAGGCCGCTGTCAACAACCCAACGTACAGGCGTCTCGAGACGGATCTTGGCGGCGAGTTCGGCGTGCTCAACGTGCAGGTGCAGATGCTCAACTACCCCCTCCCGGATATTGTCACGATTTCCGAGTCAAGCGTCGAGGACCGTCCATTCGGCGCATCTACATCGATGAAGAGCCGGTTTGAGCTGTGGGCGCAGCGCAACGGAAGCGACACGTGGTACGATCTCACCGACTCAGTCGACGACAGTGCAACTCGCTGCGCGTCGTCGTCCGCCGTTGCATCGCAGTCTTGTCTCGTCGTCTTCAATGTGCTGCGCTACTCGCGCGTGAATCTGAAAATGCCGGGTAATGCTGGATGGCGCAAGCTCCGCATTGTCCTTGCAGAGATGCAGCCGTTCACGACGCAGCTCCACTCGGACGACCGCTACTACTCGATCGAGCGCATCAACGTCAGGTCCAACTGCATCTGCAACGGCCACTCGCGCTCGTGCAACCTCGTTAATGGCGCCTGCTTCGACATTGACGCTGGCACCGGACTCCCGTCTGCGGTGCTCAACTGTCAGCACAGCACAATCGGCGTGTCGTGCGATACCTGCCGCCTCAACTACTACGTCAACCCCGCGAACGACATCCCCACCGACAAGTACAACTGCGCCGACCCCTACGGCTTCCGCACCTGCGACGGCCCCACTCTCCCCGACATCACCGTCTCTGAGATAGAAGCGCGCGCCTTTTCGTTTGGCAAGAGCGGTATCATCGCTGCCGATGCCACTGGCATGTTCCGCACCTTCTTCAGTGGCGGTCCTTGCCTCAAGTGCACGTGCTACCGCCACACGGCATTCGACCAGGGCGACCTCAACTCGCGCGCCTGCGACAAGGAGTCTGGCATCTGCAACTGTCTCTCCGAAGAGCGTCACGTGGGTGGTAACAACTGCGAGTCCTGCGAGGCTGGTTACTGCCGCGCCTGCAACGCCACAACCGGCGCAGGCAATACCACAACCGTCGCCGCCTGCCGCGAGCTCACGTGCCACCAGTGCGAGTGCAACAAGCACTCTCTCACAAAGACGGCGGGTGGCCTTGACCTCTGCAACCCCGACCTGTGCGGGTGCACCTGCGACCCATCCCACAACGTCACCGGCACGAGCTGCGAGTCCTGCAAGAAGGGATACCACAGCTCTACAGGTGATGCCAAGAACGGCACAAGCTGCTACGGCTGCGAGTGCAACGGACACAAATCGACACACGACAACGAGTGCTCAAAGCTCGGTGGCGACTGCGAGAAGGCGTATGACGGAACGACGCAGCTGTGCGGCGACAACACAATGGGCGACCACTGCCAGTACTGCGTGCCCGGGTACTACCGCCCGTTCCAGGACGACGGCACGACCATTCTCCTCACGGACGGATGCATCGCGTGCGAGTGCAATGGACACGGCGACGCCAAACAATGGACTGGCTCCGGCACGAGCACGGCTGCCATTTGCGACCCCAACGGTGGTGTGTGCAACTGCAAGGCCGCCGATAACGTCGAGGGCGAC
>CALSCR010002520.1:0-14454 GCA_943704495.1 Pigoraptor chileana
TGTGTGTGTGTGTGTGTGTGTGTGTGTGTGTGTGTGTGTGTGTGTGTGTGTGTGTGTGTGTGTGTGTGTGTGTATTCTGTGTGTGTATGCATGTGTGTGTGTGTATGTATGTGTGTGCGTGTGTGCGTGTGTGTGCGTGTGTGTGTGTGTGTGTGTGAGTGTGCGCGCGAGAGTGAAATGGCATGTTTCTTGCGGAGCACGCGTCTGTTGCCGCCACGTTCTCTCTTACAGAAGTCTACTGTGGAGTCCCTAGGTACAGTGCCTAAGACACTGACATGGCTTTGTGGCCTTCTGAAGACGCCCCCTTCATTTGATGCACGCACGTCTGTCACTCGTCGCTGTGTGCAGGCGCCACATCTTCTCACCAACCACTCGATGCCTTCTCATTTTGCTCACATGTGGTACATCACGATACAGATTATGGCGCTCCTTGCAGTGCGACGGAGGATATCAAAGGACGAAACGGTCGACATTTCGGCCATCGGCGCAAAGTTTGGCGTGTCGGCAGTTGAAGTGGACGCGATATTTAAGAATTTCTGCGAGGTTGTTCCGATGCTGAACTCCAAAGGGCAGGGGTACGCGCAGTGGCGGTAGCGCGTTGGTGCGATTGCAATGAACGTCGCTTGTTGTTTGTGCCCATTGGGACTATTGTGCCTATTGTGCCGACTGTGGGCGAGAGGCAGCCACGCGTGAAGTCAGTGGTGTGTGCAAGCGCCGAGTGTGCGCCCATTGAGACATGGCACGCGCTCCACCCTTCCAATCGATGCCCAACACAACGAGCCCCACACTGTGTCGATGCACAAATGGCACTTGTTTTGTGTGTATCCGCCCTGTCTGCTGAGCACGCACAGTTGCACAAAAAAGCCATCCGATTGCTGAGGAATGCATGCGAGATTGATTGAAAGGCATCCCACCGACTGTACCCACAACAACACCAACAACCCACAACATCAGGATCACATCAGATCAAGAACAGCCACAAGGGTCTGCCACCGATTGCTATGGCGCGGCGTCGCTCTCAAAGCCCAAAGAGCCGCTGTAGTTTGCAAAGCAGCGAAAGTCGTTTGCGAGATTTCCCTTGTGCGAAGGGCGGAATGCACACGGTTGCGCATTGTAGAGACTGTGGATGACATCGGTCATTATGGCCCCTGCAACGGATAGAGTGGATTGGCATTGAGAGATGAGATGACTTATCATTAGTGTGAAATGCAGCCATCTACGTATGCATTATAGTGTGCGCGTGCGTGTGTGCGTATGTGCGTATGTGCGTGTGTGCGTGTGTGTGTTGTGTATGTGTGTGTAGATTTTCATACCAGCCCTCAATGTCAGCGTCAGAAGGGTCAGCGTAAGTCTTTCACAACGCACACATAAAAGCCATACGAAACACGGGCTGCACAAAGGGTCGAGTGGCATAGGGGCATGCACAACGACAATAAGCACAAATATGTTGAGGAAGCATAGCACATGCAGTCCTCACCAGTGCACACTATAATCTTTGCATCTGTGCGGCACAATCTTGCAACCGTCTCTGCAGATTTCCGCTGGCACTCTTCCGACAGGAACGGCGGATCCACGACGGCAACGTCGAAGGATGTTCGCAGCAGCTCATCGGGGAGATCCAGCGGCGCGCGGTAGTCATAATAGTAATAGTTGGGGTACACATCAAACCTCCTGTCATACTCGAGGAGAGACATTGATTCGCAACCGAGTTCACGCAGCTTGACGAACAGAGTGGGCGTGCTCAGGCACAAGATTCTGCCACCCGGGGGCAGGACAGCGATGACCTCCTCCGCTAACCTCCGCGCAGTGTCGTCCGAGTACTGTTTACACAGCGATTCAAAGCAAATGACAGCACAGAAATATTTTCAGCTCTCTGATCACTCTGTGGCGCAAACACACTGACGCACACATATCAACACAAAGCAACAGCAACAGCAGCAACAGCAGCAATTTCCGCAACATAAGCCCGCAATCAAGGCACGCACCCAGAACTGGCTCAGCTGCCAGTCCTCTGAGAAGGGCTCCATTGTGGGCGCCACAGCAGCGGCATCCACGGCGGCCGCCTGCATCGCCGCCAGCCGCGCGTGCCGTGACTCTTCCTCGGCGTAGAACTGCTGAAGGGCAGCGAGCGCCGCACCCGACAGCTGCGGTGTGTCCTCATCGTCCGATGCCATCTTTGCTATCGCCGGTGGTGGATTCAAACCCACTCCAATGTGCAAATGTTGGTCTTGAAATGAGCACTTTACGACCCTTCTTCTGACACTTATTTTCCCCATTGCTTTACTACTAAATGGTCGGAATGCGATCTGTCATTGCCGGTGCGACTACGACTGCTTGCACGTGCGGCACTCAACTCAATCAATCGCATTTCGGTTAATGTGACTCCGAGTGCGCGCATTTGGACGATTTTCCGAGTCATTATCAATTTAATGCTGCCGAGTCCAGTTGTAGTAACGCATTGTTGCAGAGTAACAGACATATCAGAAACGCATATGGGTCTGGTGTCCTGTTCTGTCGCATGCACACGCGTCATGCTGCAACAGTGAGAGCTCTCTGCGTACACATGCTCGCAACTGTGATGCTTTCTGGGAAAGGAAGCTCAGACCAAAGGCTGGACTGTCGTCAATGACAGTTTTTGCATGCACCGCCAGCGCCAGCGGTTACGTTCTGGCTTCCGGCCGGGTGGATGCGGGCATCAGTAACAGCAGCGGGAGCGTCGGGAGTGTCGAGTGGTTGAGTGCCTTCGCCAGGGTCACGTGGCGCTCCAAACGACAGCACGCCAGTCCTGCAATTGTGATGAGCGTTGGTGACACGAGCGTATTGCAGCCAGACGAGCAGACAAAAGGAATGAATTGCCGCCCTAGTATCCTCACAGCACTAGCAATGTCGATGAATGCCAAAAAAGAATAGAATGTCGAAGAAGAAGGCCCTTGCATATTGCGGTTTCTACGCCAATGCATGCACACGCCATGCTGTTTTCATGTGCCTACCAATAGTAGTACACCGTTGCAACGGTGGCGGATGCCCCAACAAGAGTGATGGCGCCGGCTAGAAACGGCCGCTTTCGAAACCGAGCAAGCACTGCACATGGGATCAATATACCGGGGATAGCAACACAGTCAACACACAACAGCACCATAAACCCCAACACAGTTGAGCCCACGGCACACACCGGCCAGATCACAACCCGGTGGGTATCCGGCGACGGACTCCGCAAACGTAACCACGACAGACTAATTAAAGTAAATACTATTTTGTGAGCTGAGCTACGAACATATGTCGAGATCTCACCGAAGGGCCAGCCGAAAGCCACGGCGGGTGCCACGCAAGCGGGGCAGACCATGGTCAGGGCATCGAGGCCAACTTCAGGACTGTCTATTCTGCACTCGATTGACCAATGGTAAAATCAGACAGGACTCTCGACACGAGTGCGCACTATAAGTGCATCTGTCAAAGAAGACAAGGCACATGATACCAGCATGTCAAAGAGACAAGAGCGAGACGATGTTGACTGCATTTACCCGATTGTCGACGGACGGCAGCCTCATTAACGGCATTATCAGAGTACGGTGGGTGGCAGTGATGTGACGCCATCTCAGCCATCAAAAGAATGCACACCACTACTACTGATGAGTGAATTTGAAACGGGCAGACGACAACAAACGACACACGACAACGCAGACGAACTCAACGCACATCTAGTTGATTGAGAAGATCAAGTTGAATTCGCATTGGTACACACATGTGCTCGTTCTCGTCTTCTTCCCGCCATTAAGTTCTGAGCACGAAGGCCGAGTGGACGCATTGTCTATTGGCCGTTGTTTGTCTAGTCACTTGGTGCGCCCATTGCCAGTGTCCCATAAAGCGATTCGGCGACATCAGCGGTGAGCACGCCATCCTCGCAGGCTTCCACTCCGTCCACGCGTGCCCACACCGACTCATTTCGTGCGGGTTCATTGCGTGCTTTGTTTGGCTCTCGAGTGTCGCCTCCAGCTTCATAGGGACGCCGTACTGGTTTGTGGTTGTCGGCTGCCGCTGGGCGACACTGGCGCATCACCGCCCAAAAACAAACAACACGATCGCTGCCAGGCAGTTTGCGGTCCGAAGATGCAGACCAAATTATTGTCGAATTCGAATGCGGGGTATATGTCGTTGGACTACAAGGACTGGAAGTATGAGGACAGGCGCAGCATGCAAGAGATTGTGCAAGGTGTGTCAACGATGCATGTCCGCCCGTTTGTGGCCGTGAATATGACTTTTGATCTCTTGATCAATGGATCTAGTTATGAGCTGCACCTTGTTGCAAGCGCAAAAAAGCCAAAACGTTGGTTTGGGGTTCGTTCCGATGCCCTTAGTCTTTAGAGTGAACGTTGGAGAGTCACTTTGTCTGGTGTTTGCCTTGGCGCTTACTCCCATTGAATTGCTGCGGGGTGGACGCATTGTCAGGGAGCACAGGAACTAACAACGAACAACACCACCTCTATGTCACTGCAGGAGTCTTCCTGGGCTCATACGGCAGCAGCAGGGTGAGGATACTGGCACTTCCCGCAGGCTTCTTTCCACACGCATTCCACACCAACACACGCACACTATATATATATATATATATATATATATACATATTATACAACACACGCATATACACCCACACATACACGACTCTCACACACGACACACGCCACACCCTTTCCTCGAATGGATACTGCTACGCAGGTGGAGCAGCTGAGGGCAAATCAGATCACCCACGTTGTGTGCGTGCGATCGCGCGCGGAGGCACAGTGCATACGCCCTCGACATCCCGCCGAGTTTCACTATGTAACGCTGGACATTGTTGACCGCATTGATACGAACATTCTTCAGTTTTTCGACTCGCTGAACCGGCACATTGACCGCGTGCGTGCTGAGGGCGGCCGCCTTCTTGTGCACGGCAATCTGGGCATCAGCCGCAGCGCAGCACTGGTCATTGCATATGTGATGCAGTCCCTCGGCCTTGACAGTGCGAACGCGCTGTGTCTCGTGCAGCAGCGGCGCTTCTGCGTCAACCCCAATGAGGGATTCATGCGTCAGCTTATGGTGCGTGATGCTTTCTTTCGTATCTGTGCGTGTGTGGCTGATCTTGTTGTTTTGGCCAATCTCTCCCCTGTCATGCAGCTCAACGCGGTGTTGTCGATTTGTCTCGTGTTCCGTGTCTGCTTTCGTCTCCTCATCAGCATAGATTCAGCATGCATCACTTGTCTGCACACGTGATCGTTATTAGCCACACGCTTATCAATATTTTGTTTGTGGACTGTGCATTGAATTGCGTGCGTGGAATGCACGAATGCATGCGTGCAGGAGTACGAGGCCATATACCGCGCCGCAGCCATGTATCCCGCCGCACCCACCACATCCGTTAACATGCTCGGTGGTGCTTCACTGATGGTGGTGAGCGCCCCAAAGGGAATGAAGCGCGCGGCAGAGACAGACGAGGACACGGACGACGACGAGCTTGGCGGATACAATTTTGACGGCGCTATCAGTGCTTTCGATGGCAACAGCCATCTCACCGACAGGTCGTACTTTCCTGGCGTCAAGCAGTTTCGGGCAGACGAGGAGGACACGGGTGACATTGTTATGATGTCTTGATAGTCGTGGTTTGAAGTTGGGTGCTTTCCGTCGCTTTGCGTTTGTTTGCTTTGCGTGTGCTTGCGTGGCGTCGGTCTTTTGCTTACTGTGAGAATATGCCGTGTGTGTGTGTTGTGTACTTTGTGTTTGGGTGAAATGGTCGCAGTGGTTGCGTATGCGCGTGAGGCGCAGTCGCCAATTTGCGACCAAACGCTCTTCAGAGGGCGTGGCTGGTGCAGTGTATCTGGCGCCCACATTTACTCCCACATATACGTGTCAGGGCATTGATGTTCATGTTGCTGCATATGCGTTTTTCCCGTTCAACCAACGCGCCGCTTTTGGTGACTCGTTTTCGTTGTGTTCCTGCATACTGCAGTGGTGACCGCTATGTGCCTATTCCTGTCTCGTATTGTGCACCTTCAG
Organism: Pigoraptor chileana; assembly: GCA_943704495.1. Taxonomy (NCBI): domain Eukaryota; class Filasterea; order Ministeriida; family Capsasporidae; genus Pigoraptor; species Pigoraptor chileana. Next base: position 6,028 of record CALSCR010002520.1, read on the forward strand.
ATACACAAGATATTTGCTTCTGAATCTCGCTTTATATTCCAAAAAGGAGGGAAAACACACAAAAGCGAGGAGACACAAAAAACACAGTAAGAGCCTTTGAAGGCCGATTTGCGATTCCAGAAAGTCCGCAAGAGAAGGCCTGCAAGCACAATGCAACACACAACACACGTGCAATCTTAGAGCAACATAACGTATGAAGTCCACCAGAACGTCGTTTGTGACACAGTGCAACAAATGATGACAGCTGGATTGACTGAGCTTCAGCGACCGCGTGTGTAGAGAAGTTGAATCAGAAAACTACTATCTTTCCCTTGCATAATCACTCATGCTTTAGTCGGATGTCCCTATGCGTTTGTTCATCACACAAATTCTCCACACTCGCCACAGCTTCAGTCCACACAAATCCAGTTACAGCACACACAAAACGCCAAGAACCGACTGACTCACCATGTGTGAGCAAGACGAGCCTTCGCAAGCACAAGCACATGGCATTGGGCTATTCAGCAGACAGCAAGATCAAAGGAGAGACAGTCCATCCCATTGCAGCGCACGGCGGAAGGGTGCACAGCCAAAGTGACACGCGTAAAGCCGAGGTAAAAGAAGGTCTTCTCGACTTCGTCTGTGTTGACGATACAAGGGGGGAGTGAGAGAGAGAGAGAGAAACATGAGCGGTAAGCTTTCATTCCGACTCAATGCAGAAACAATCGCGAGCGCCAAGAAACACATCCACACAAGCCCAACCAACAAGGCACTCACCCTTATCAGCGCGATCGCGATCGACGACAACAACAAGCTCGCGACATCCGAGGGCTTCAATGTGGTCAATCAGACGCAGAAACCTGCGTGCATCAAAGAAGAAACGTCCATATCAACAAGTGGTTACTAAAGAGCGCAACACAGCACACACCATTGCAGTTGCATACAGATCGACCATCACAGCCCAAGAACCACACCCACCCTTTCTTGCTCTCGAAGGTCAGCTGGGACAGAGGCGGGGCGTCGACATACATTGTTCCGCGTGCCGTGGCAAAGCCCCGCCAGCGACCGCCGCGGGGACCCTCGCCGCCCATGGCGTGCATCGTGAATGCCAGGGCGTCCGCACTGCCGGGCGAGGGAAAGCAGCGCGCGTGCAGTGCAAGGTCAAGCTCCTGCCCATCGTCACTCGTGACACTCGACGAGTCGCTGTCCCTGCGCTCGACAGAGAGGCGCTGGTCGGCCCCAGAGCCGCAGGGGGCCGACACCGTGTAGTTGCGGGCGCCACCCGCAGAGGGAATGCTAAAAACACCACGGGGCGGATCGAGCGGTCGTCGACTGGCGAGTGTCGGCCCTTTTGTATCGCAAGTTAAACACATACGACACAGGAAAGCGCAAAGTCAGCATCAGAGCGGCGAACAAAAAGGGCAGTGGAGACAGTACACATAAGCTTAAATAATAATACTTACAAGACCGACGTCAGATCCTTCGAAGGGGCGCGAAATAGAGTCGTTTCGGTTGCCATTCTCTTTTTTGGAAAATAGATTTACCTGGAATTAGAAAGAAATGCCAGGAGAAAAGTCAGTAATAAAGCACACACGACTATTTCTTTGCAACACTTCATCTAAAAGAAAAAGCCAACAAACAACAGCAAACAATACTCACGGAGACAAACAACAGCAAACAATACTCACGGATAAGAATGTGTCGGGAGACGAAGGCAGAGAATGCCTAACGTATTTCTTAAAATTTCGGCGTATGGAAGCAGAGGAATCGCTTATCAATCACTATACACTCATCAATCAGATGAACAGCGTTGGAAACCGAAAGTGCCGTCATTGAGCCGTAGGTTTTAGAGTCACGGGCTAAAACGAATCTGTCCTGGATTTGTTGTGAGCGGTTTGTTGCTGTTTTATGAAGATTAGTGGTAAAGGGAGCTATTCACTTCTGTTTTTGCGGTTTTGGAGGATCTAATACGATGAAAAGTGATTCATGTGAATGATGTTTTTAATACGGGTTGTGGCAGAGCGGATGTGTGTGTGTGTGTGAGTGTGTGATGTGTGTGTGTGTGGGAGTGTGTGATGTGTGTGTGTGTGTGTGAGTGTATGTGTGTGTGGTGTGTGTGTGTATGTGTGTATATGTGTGTGTGCGTGTGTGTGTATGGGAGAACAGGCCAGAGAACGTGCACAATGCCACGCGCCGGTGACGTCAACAAAAGAAGGGGGGGCACTCCCAAATAAGGAAGTAAGCGCATCCGGGGTGGCATTTCAATCGCACCAATCGCCTTCTCGCATTAATCAGCCGAGAACTCGCACATAAAATCAAAAATTTGAGCCGTTGTGGAATGTCTGTCTGTCACTCCACTTCAGTGACATGGGAGGTGGGCTGCGATGCGCGCAGACACTCATGCGCCGGGATATAGAAAAGGTTGTGCTTATGATTTTGAAATCCCCTTTGCGCTGTATGTCACATTCGTTTCCAGAATCAGATTCGGTTTGAGAATGATGCGCCGTCAGTCAACGTGAGTATTCGTGGCGGACGCGCGACACAACTTTGATACTATGGGCTGACCGTCATTTTCTCTTGCATTAAATGGCAGGGTGCCTGGAGAGGCGCGTGTCATACGCTTCAAGACAACATTTCGCACAACCATCTACGATGTGCTCAAATGGCGCGCCCCACTCTGGCAGGAGATCAAAGAGTGGGTCGTCAGCCATATGACCCATATTCAGCGGTCGCTTGTATGGGAAGAATACTGTGCTCGATCATAACGATCACAGCCGCTCTCATTGAGACATGCGTTGGAGGTTTATACGACATGCTTCATTTAGTCCAACTTTCACTGACTCACGGCACATGGGCGATCAATAACAATTCACAGGGGAGGCGACTGGGACATATTTTGGGCGGACGTGACGTCGATGAAGGAGAGCTTTGACAATTTCCACATGGAGGACCACATGCGCATCAACCACTTCCGCAACCACTATGAACTCACAAAGAAGAACATGCTTGTCAAGAACATGAAGCGACACAGGTGGGGAATGTGCCCCCACAATGGCAACCGTTGTTGCAAGATCAAAATCCCGGTTGTTGCATAGCGATTCACAACTGATGTTGACTTTGCTGACTGTGCGTGATTGCATCAATTTGATATTTCACAGAAAGCTCATTGAGCGCGAGTGTGGCAAGACGGAAGCTCTTGCATATGATTTTCTCCCGACAACATTTGAAATGCCTGGAGAATACGCGCTGTTTGTGGAGGAGTTTCGCAGGTGTCCAAAGTCGGCGTGGATCATGAAGCCCGCAGGAAGGGCACAGGTGCGCGCATGCTATTTGTTGTGAACATGCAATCCGATCAAGACATTTTTATCCACCTGCAGTTTATACAATGCGCGGGTATGCTTTAGCTCATTGGGCCTTTTAAATCCCTCGGGAGAGAAATTGCTGCCACTCACGTGTTCGTGTGTGCCCCTGTTGATACCGCAGGGCAAGGGCATCTTTCTTTTCAACAAGCTGAGCCAGATCACTGACTGGAAAAACGACTATCGGTGGACCGCTGACAAGCGCGACGACAAGGAGCCCGTCGAGGCATACATTGCACAGCGATACATTGAGAACCCTCTTCTCGTCGGAGGTGCGTTCTCAAACATATCGCGCCTTAATTATATTATGTTACATCTGGCGTACACTTGCCTGCGCTCTTCTGCGATTGCCGTGTGCATGATGCCCAGTAAATATCGCACGTGCTTAGAACAAAGGGATGTGCGTCCTTAGCCCTCGGCTGACGCACATGCATCTTGTCTCGTAACGCGCAGGCAAGAAATTCGACCTGCGCATCTACGTGCTTGTGACCTCATATGTGCCGTTGGTTGTCTGGCTGTACCGAAGCGGCTTTGCACGATTCAGCAGCACTCGCTTTTCGATGGACTTTAAAGAAATCACGAACAACTGTGGGTGAATGCAGTCTATTGTCTCGCATTGCATCCTATCGGTCCATGGACATGAGCACGAGTGACACACTTGAGTCCTTCATGCCAATGTTACATGCAGCACGCCGCAGTTGGGATGGGGCACCAAGTACATGTGTATTGAACCAACTCTTGCTCTCCTGCATGCAGACATCCATCTCACGAATGTTGCCATCCAGAAGAAATCGGCGACGTACGACAATGAAAAGGGGTGCAAGTGGCCGCTCCACCGATTGAAGACATATCTTGTGTCGCGGTTTGGGCAGGAAACGGTCAAGACGCTGTTCAATGACATGCAGTCGCTGATTCTGCGGTCACTGCTCGGTGTGCAGAAGATCATGATCAACGACAAACACTGCTTTGAGCTGTATCCACACCCTTCAAATCATTGCTAATACGGCGCACATATCATCAGCACGCAGACACGTATGATTGCTTTATTGGCTGTACTCATGTTGCATCCTTGACAGACTGAAATATTCTGCACGCCGTGTTCCCACGTATAGATACGGTTATGATATTCTCATCGACGACACCCTGAAGCCGTGGGTATTTTGCGCTCATGCTTTTGTGTGTGCGATTCAGCATGTGCTTCACGGAGCCCGCTCACCCTGCCAATCGTTTGGCGCGCTAAACAAGCAGAACACACTACTCACAGTTTGTTGGACATTTGTTTCTGTTCATATTTCACACTATAATCGCGCGTTGTAGGTGGCTGCTTGAAGTCAACGCGTCGCCGTCGCTGACCGCCGACACCGCTGAAGACCACGAGCTCAAATTCGTCATGCTGAACGAAATGCTCAACATCATTGACATGGACAAAAAGTGGGCGTCTTGGGCTTCTAGGCAGCACTGCAGTCACGTGCTGGCGGTGATTGGTGTACTGTTGTGTCTGCACTCTGCGCTCAGTTGGCCAGAACTACTGTTACATTCTGCTGTTGCACTCCCGCCTGTTGTTGCACTTGAGACTTTTCTACTGACAACGACCCTGCCAATCTAAGAACCATTTCACTTGCGATTGAATGTGCGGTGTGCAGGCTGACTGGCAACGAAAAGCGCGTTGGTGGATTCGACATCATCTGGAAGGACGGGCCGACGGACCAGCCGGATCTGATTGGGCAGGTCGACCCCCTGCGCCCAACCCTCCCGCAGTCGACATACCTTGGTACGCATCGCAGTGCACGTGATGCAGGCGCGCACTTTGCGCTGGTGCATATGAGCCCTTTTGTCTTTGCTGTGACGTTTGCGTTGAGTGTGGTGCGTTGTGCGCGGGTGATTGTGATTGCAACTGCATGGCACCCTGACGACGCGCGCCCCCTATTTGTCACAGGATGCGAGTATAGCCTGAAGAAGCCGAGCCGACAGCCGCCCAGACCGGCCGCGCAGGCCGAAAAGAAGCCGCCGCCAACAGGGATGCATGCGCCAACATCCGGTGGGACATCGGGAAATTAGAAACGACACTACAGTTGGGCACCCATAACAGCTACGCTTTGCTGGCGGTCAGACGATTCCCAGTAATCAGCCTATCAATGCCACAGCCCTCGCATGACGTTTGCAGACCCAGCGATCAACTATACAGGCGGTACACAGGAGGTTGCAACGAGGAATTACAGTTTCGTTTTAGTAGAACGCAACACCGCCCGCAAACCCCTCATCGCGGGGTGAAAGGCACGTACGGCGCGGACATGTCCTTTTCCTCCAACTTGGCTTGGAGAGCGCCAATGTATTCGTCTGCGTTGAAAACGTAATCGCTGTCGCCGCCAAATAGACGTTCGATCTGCCCAAGGTCGGAGAAGTACTGCGAGAGGGCGTCCCTCTCATTTGGTCGTGTGATAAAGGCAATCTTTTTTTGCGTTTTTTCGTTAATGAAGGGCCACAGAGTATTCCATGCCATGCGGAAAACCCACGGGGCGTCTATCATAAGCACGTGACCCAGGCGCTCGGGGTAGTGGTTTTGCAGAATGCTCAGGAGTTCGAGGGCAAATCGGACGTCGCCGTTGTAGCGCAGATTGTACCCGTCGAGACACACTAGCCACGTCATGGCCTGGACGCCCCCATGGCGGTCAAGTGCGCGAATCGCCATCTCCATGGTATACACCATAAAGCGCATCTTGTCCACATTCTCGTGCGGATCTGGGGCCGTGTGCACACGCATCACACAGCAGGCGCGTTTTTCTGAGTCGTAACCGCTAACGTACATCTTCCCCATGTTTATGCAGCTACGAATTGCCGGGTCACTCGCGCGAAGCTGATCCACACCGAAGTCTCGGCGCCACAGCAAAGTCTGGCGCAGCATGTCTGCCGCCTTCTTCACACTCCAATCGCGCGCGCGCAGGTATCTGAGGATGCATGCGTCGTCGCAAAACGCAACTTCCTGTTGGCAAAACCAAACCACATTGAGATGCACTGAACAATTAGCGTCCGAATCTCTCTCTTTCTTCTTTCTTTCTTCTGGAGTCTGTGGGCACATTGCCTATGACACTGACTTGAATACTACATCCCTCCCTCTCTCCTTTGTGGAGTCCATGGGCACAGCGCCTAACTTGAATACAAGATTTCTCGCTCTGTCCCTTCCCTGGGAGTGCCTAAGGCGCTTTGAGTGCTGAAGGCAACTTTTTCCCCAAATAAAAAACCCAACATGGTGCTGTGAATAACAGTTCTAACTAATCTTTGCATGTCGTCAGCAAAGCCAACCCTCAGCATGACGGCGATGTAGCTCACCGCTGGGCTCAGAATGCAGTCTTTGTGCTCCTTGCCGTCGTATTCATCCTCTTCAAGGGCCGCGTCCGCTGTGATATCTGTCTCAGCAATGCGACCGGTTGATATGATCTTCCTCATTCGTTCTAACTTTTGAAAGTGTCGCTCAGACAGGGTTGCTGCATGTTAGAGTGGAGACAGTAGTAAGAAGCATGCCAGAGGAGACAGAGTAAGAAGATGCTTCTCACCAATGAAGTGAAAGCGATGCCACCACCACCGAGGCACCATCTACCTGAATGCGGGTCATCTGGAAGTAAAGGACCTGGCGTCATTTTCGGAAATTCAGCAGTTGCTTGAGTCCGATCTACTCTGAACAAGAAATGGATTCCTTTGGGGTGCGTGGGCAGGATTCACAGCGTGCACGCCCAATAACAAGGCCAAAGAGACGTTCGACATAAAAGCATCAGCTGAACAAGGATATTGCAGTTGAAAGGAGCGCAAAAGTAGTCAATCACGTTGCTGGAATGAAGTGCTCCGGCCCCTTTTCGTCCGCGAGTGTTTGTGAGCACTGGGCGTCGTGTCCGGTGTGGCTGAATCAAGAGCCCTGATCAAGAGACATCTGTCCACGCGAGGGCTAATTCGCCGCGCGCCAATTGGTCAGAATGGTTGGTGTGACATGTCGTGACGCCATTTGCACCTTATGACATCACTGGCGCAGTGACATCATTGACGCACGCACATTGAAATCAGACGCTGATTCTTGACCATTTTCTGGTCTGTTTTCACATTGTGCAGCCCGGGCGACCCTGGACCATGCCCAACAGCCACTTGGTCCACTGCTCGTAATTGCTGTCGGCACCACCCTGGCCACAAGGCAGTGTTCTGAGAAGCAGAACTGAGTTCGTTCTCTGACTCAGCACCATTGTAGTTCAACAACCATCGTTCATTAGAAAATGGAAGCATGACCCTACACTGTATGAGCCTTGGAGATTCGTAACTCGGTGCTCACAGGAGAGGAGTGCTGAATGCTGTTTACGTCTGGAATCTGAGAACCCCACCGAACATTCGAGTTGCAAGGCAACATTCATCGTCACAATACCGTTGCGTACTTGATCGACGCACGCGCTACACGTGGCGTCACTGTCTTGGCACATACGCACAGGACACACGGTGCTTCGGCGCTTGTTTGGCGTTGAACTGATTATTTTGGTGGTGAGCTTGCGGTTACAAATTGTTTACTGGCCCAAATCCACATGCCGAACTGTCCTCACTGTTAGTATTGACTCTGCCAGTATGTGCCGTGAACTTGTGTTGCTTGGATTGAAATTTCAGGCAACAAATTGGCGTCAAGTGAAGGTCGTTTGCCGCCAGTAACGGCAAGATTCCCTGAAAATGGTGGCGAGCACTGCTGTGATGGCAGAGGGGGACATGTACACAAGCAAGGTGCGACTTGTGTTTTGTAGTGCCGTGCGATTAAGCGACGCTTGTCATTGTAACCGAGAAATTCTTATTTGCTTACCGTGATTTTTGTTTGCTGCGCGCTTCATGAGCGCAGGTTGCGTTTGTGTTTATATTCAATCTCATTGTGGGTACCGGGGCCCTCGCACTGCCGCAAGCCATGGCCAAGACGGGCCTCCTGTTTGGCGGGCTCTTTCTCGCAGGCCTCGCATTTATGAGGTGAGTGAGTGAGTGAGTGAGTGAGTGAGTGTGATGTGTGTGATGTGTGTGTGTGTGTGTGTGTGTGTGTGTGTGTGTGTGTGTGTGTGTGTGTGTGTGTGTGTGTGTG
>CALSCR010002521.1:0-14552 GCA_943704495.1 Pigoraptor chileana
TATATATATTCGTGTCTGCTTGTGTCATCGTCTTTCGCCGTCTCTCCACTTCGTTCTTGACATGTGTCTGATCAGATGGAGTGAAACGACTGATTTCTACTGTTGCAATCTTGGGAAGTCTTCGCCCAAGACACTGACTTGAATCCTAAACTGTTATAATACTAGGAACGACGACAAGACCGCAGCCGATTACAAGATTCAGGGCGGATCTGTCTTGCATTTGGTGCTCGCTTTGCGCGGCGGTCACTGCTGATGAATTGTCTGTCGCATTCGAAGAGGGCTTACACACACGAGGCATTTATAAAAAGAAAGAAACAAGTTCCACGATGACTCAATTCACTGTGCATATATGCGCCGACATGGTTGCTGTGAGTTGTAAGTGTGGTGAGGGTGCTCTCATACAGTGAATGCGACTGTGGCGCATACCTCGGACACGCTTAATCCATCCCAACTCATCCATTTCCGCAAGTCGTTGTTGATGTGAATGCTGATGCATGCGACGGAATAATACCAAAGCACGGCAACGCGAGTGCCTCCTATTTAAAAGCATAATGCCATCGCACATACCATTGTATTTAAAGCACGAGAAGAAGCGGACACAGACACAAGTGACCGACGTATCAGTACTTGAGCATGGAGTACGTGGGGACGTCAAGTCGCTGCGAACCGTTGAGTTCGGCAAGTTCGACGACGACCATGCACTCGATGACCTGTCCGCCGAGTTTGCGAACGAGGCTGCATGCCGCAAACATTGTGCCGCCAGTCGCGAGAAGATCGTCCACAATCACAACAGTCTGTCCAGGGAGAATGGCATCGCTCTGGATCTCAAACGAGTCCTGCAAAGACAAAGGGCACGGGAGAAGTTCAAAAAAGTTGGAAGGTGGATACTGCATCTGAGAGGCGTCGTACATAATTCGGATGCAACTCGGGCGCCAAGAGGACAGCGTGGCAGCCGGAGCGGTAAAAACACATAAGCACATTTCGTACAAAGAGATGCACCAACCGCGCCATATTCCTTGGCATAAGTGACAGTCTCCTTCTTTCCAGGAAGCTTGCCGGCCTTTCGAATCGGCACAAACGATGCGCCAAGACGGAGGGCAATGATGGGCCCAAAAAGAAACCCTCGCGAATCAAGGCCTTAACAATCAAACATGTACAAAAAAACACACAGGCAAACATCTTTAATTAATATCTACGTGATTTTCATCGCGCATCCAAAGAAGAAGAAAAACGAGCCTCTTATGAAAAATGTTTCGGATGACTTCAATACTCACCGACGACAACGTCAATCTTGTGGTATGTTGATGTCAGGTGAAATACAAGGTTCGTAAAGATGAGCTCCGTTGCGACGGGATCCCTGAACACCGGAAATATGTCCCTGTTTGCCATGGATGCATGGCGAAAGTGCTTTAGAACTAAGTTGCACTGCGTCACATTGACACAACACCGACGATCCATCCACACACCTGAAAAGGATGCCTGGCAGCGGAAAATCCGGATGTGTCGTAATAAGTGCTTCCACTCGCTTGAGATCCGCCATTCCTGATTGCTTATATATTTTTCAATTGAAGCTAACGCAGATCGATGCAACTATTCGTCTGTTATTGTTGTTCTTTTCTACGTTTACACAATGATCAATTATTATACTCACTGCTGCCGAGTTGACAGCAGCCGTCATCGGCGTCATCCAGACAGGCGAACAATATCCTAATATAGTATCTAAAATCATCTGTTATACTCTTATAGTTTAAATAAAATGTAACTCCCTAATATGGGTACATTTGCACATTAATTGTCTGTTATGTGCTGAATAAGTGCAACCTAAGATTCCAATTATAGGCAAGGAAGGTAACGTTTCAATGCCTTAGCGACGCAGTCTCATCAGTCGCAACCGGTCGGCCGTGACAGAGGAGGATGCCGCAGATCGAGACACAAAAAAGTATTGCCCTCCTCACGAGAAATAAAAGCCTCATTTCGTTCGTTAAGAGGAGCGAGTGTAATGATAGTGGCACAATATTATTGAGAAGGAGTCATATCGACGCATCTCTACTTTTTGGGATAGCTGCATTGCCTTCGCGTGCTGTGGTTGTCACGCATGTGAGACGCGGAGATGGCGTCCGTTGAGGCCGCGTTCTTGCAGTCGTTTACGGCACAGGTGAGACAGGTCGTTTGCGGGGAGAGCAAGCAAACATGATGCACAAACCACGTGACACAACCACACTATTGTTTGTTGTTGGTTGTGCACCGTCCGTCTCCCTTGCTGTATTTGGTGGCATGCCACAAGTCACTCACGGGATGGAGAATTCTTTCTTTAAGTCATGTGTGCATCTGTAACTCACTCCAATGTGCGTTGGTTACCTGCTATTGGACTTCCAGGGAGCATCACTTCCCGATGTGGTGAGGGATTCCTTGGATGACTGGGTGCAGCGTCCGGACGTCTATCGGCTGTGGCGACAGCACTTTGCGCGATCTGTGCCGGGGCCCGAGGAAGTTGGACGCAACATGGTGCGATGGCTTCTCATGTGGTACAATCGCTATCCGATGCTGGTGGGTTGAGACGGCTTTTTCTTCCGAAATGCTGTTCAATGTCTGTATTCGTGTGAAGATAGTTTGGGGGCTCATCCCGAATGGATTAAGTATGTTTGTGCTCAGTTCGTTGAAATCAGAAGCACAATGGTGACGAGCCGTGAGTGTTTTGTCAGTGTGCGTGGGGTGTGCGTGTATTTGTTGTGTGTTGTTGTGTCCCTTGCATCTGTTCGGATCAAAAGGGATTTACCATTATAAGAAACGAGTATGTGTGTGTGACTGAAACTCGGGCACGTGCAATTGCCTCGGAACCACAGGAATGTATTGAGCGGTTTCGTTTGTTCAAGGTGCTTGCGGACTGGTAAGTGCGCTGCTCTTAGTTGCGCTTCTGGCGTGGGTCTGTTGTCTCCGTATTTGCAGTTTCAGCTAGTTTAAGCTACGTCTCACATAAACCTCTCTGCTTGTGTTTTTGCTTCTTTGGTGCATTCGGGTGACAACACCCTCCCATGCACACACACCCACACACACACACACACACATTGATTGCGAAGGCTGCTGTCCGGTCGCTGTCCCAAGGGATACTATGCCGACTGCGAGGCCGTAATTGCACTCCAACCAATGCATGACATCTTGCGAATGTCACTGGTTGATGTTGGTGTATTGGGGACGTGGCTTGATTCAAAGACGGGCAGCTCTACTTGGCAGGCATCGGACGAAAATGTATGTCATTTGTCTGTGTGCCATTTGCATGCTGCATGTGTGTGTGTCTGTGTGCATGTTGCATATGTGTCCGTGTGTCCATGCGTCTGTGTGTCTGTGTATATGTGTGTGCGCATACGTGGGATCCTGCATGTACAAACGCACGTGTGTGGTTCCTCTTTTAGCCTTGTCCTTGAATGGAAGTCACAATGACGTTCGTTTTATTTGATGTGTCAGTTCCATGAAGTGCATGTGTAGTGTGCAGGACTGCCATGTTTATGGAGAATGGGAAGGAGATCTCATCGCGCACACACGCACTCTTATATTGTCGCTCGTCCACACACATACACATACGCATATTCACAAACACATATGCACATACACATATGCACAAAACATAGAATGACGCCTCAACGATTCACTCTTCCTTTATTGTGCTACTCTTTGTTACGCTCTCAGGAATTGTTGCGGCTGTCATACCATCCGCCGGACATCATATACGAAAACGTGCTTAAAGCGCTTGTCGTGTCGACGGCAACGAGGAGTGACGTATACATTGCCGTGCTCGACGCGATTGAAAAGTTTGTGATGTGTGTCGAGGGTGGTCGCCAGAAGACTGACCAAGCCATGCTTAACAAGGCACAATGGTTGCTCGATTTGACGCTGTGTGGGTGTCTTGACATGCATTGGTCCCTTTCTCTCTTACCTCTTCGTGTTGCTGCCAGCTGATGCTCATGTATGTTGTGTGTGTGAGAGGTGTGTGTTGCGTGTGCTCTTATGATGTTGTCGATGTTATCCAGTATAAATGTGCGTTAAATTTCTGCTTCGTGTGCAGGTATATGGCTGCGTGTGTCGTTCATGCGATCTGTGCAGAGAGTCTATTTGCAAGCACACATCGCTCTGCTAATTTCACTAACCTCTCCGTCTTACCCACTTCCCCTCTGCTCTCGCTGCTTCTCTCTCTCTCTCTCACACACACACACACAATATCTCTCTCATGGTGGCATCTCTCTGCAGCGAGCATAGAGGAATATCCTCCCACTCCTCTCATTCTTCCCATTCTATATGACCGCGCGATGCGATCAGCAAAGCTTGGCGATCTCGATCCAATTGGTGATTCTCCCGATCTCGCACTCATTCGTTCCGTCGAAAACTCACTCTTGCGGCTCGCCGGCTCGCTTCCAGATGTGTCCCGACACAACGACTATGCCGGACAGGCGCAACAATTCCACATACCCATGCCCGCTCCATCGACCTTCATGCGTCTTGTTGTGGAGAAGGAGGGCGAGGCGTTTCGAGGGGCTTGGGAGAACGGCGTGGGGGGCGAAAAACCTCCATCTGGGGCAAATGTGGCGGACCACATATCGGCCAAATCGCGGCGCAGTCGCGCACTAGAGTCGTGGTTGGACACTGACGAGTTTCTCCTCGCAATCGGCGGTGTTGGCACGAACGCATCGACGGCAATGGACGACGGTGGGAAGGGTAAGCGGGGCAGCACACGAGCGGGTCGCACGTCCCTTGCCTACCAACCCGTCGGTATGATCCCCACCGACATCGACGTCCCGCTCCCCCGCGGCACCACCCTCGAGGACATCATGTGCGTGACACAATCTGTGTGGCTTCAGGTGGATCCCAAGCCAGACCGCATTCTGTTGTCTGCAAGGGAAACGGCGCCTCCGTCGAACGAACTTCTTGTTTCGCCTGTTCCCGGTTCGCTTTTTTTCACTCTCGATTCCATGCAGTGGATGGGACCTAGCCTTCGCATTCCAATCGTGCACGACGAGCCACTCTCGCCGTCCTCACACTCTGCAAACATACATCCGTCCATGCAGAACAGCGACACAGGTGGATCTCACCAACACCAATCTCTTTCCGAAGAAAGCTCCTTTGAGAGACGCAATGAACCGGGACTCATTCTCGAATACAGCCGCATCAGCCACTTTTCGTTCGGCCAACTCTTTGACGACGAGCGCAAGATCAACATGGACGACGACGAAGAGTATACCCAGCCGACATCACGTCCCGTCTCGGCGAGGGAGAGGCCACGCACGGCGGGTGCGCGGAGTCCGCCCATGTACCACGACGGCGGCCAAGACGTTCCCGGTGGCAATGGAGAGGTTCCGCATCCATACGAATCCGGGGGGAAGGTCAGCGTAACGTTTGACGAGCCAGGGAATCTGGTACAGGACGACTCGACCCTGTACTACATTGTGCTTCACGAGACGGAGACATTCAAATTCTTTCCGTTTTACGAGAACGAGGTGCACCAGATTATGTCTCTACTCACCGAGACTACTGGGTTGGGGCCTTACAACGACGCCGACTTTGTGAGGGAGGTCCTCTCATCGCGCGTTGACGGCGCACGCCTGAGCATTCTCAGGTGTGTTGGTGTTGGATTTGGCACTTTGCTATTGTTTTGTGTTGCAAACTCACTCACTAAGCTTAGTATGCAGATGCACTTGTAAGGAAAGTGATGTGTGTCGGCGTGTGGCGCGTCCATACAGGAATGGGACACTATTTTCATCATTCGTGTCAAAATAGTGTGGCCTCCCTCACCCACTGTTGCTGACGTGCACCCATGTCTTCCCCTTTACTTTTCAGACAACTCGAGTCTCAGGAACATCCCTGGATAGAGCGCACGCCGGACCTCGAGAGGCTGATTTCGAGTCTCATTGTGGAGAACAAGCCGCAGTCGCTGCTCGAAATGGAGCGGCTCTATCACAGCTGTCGCCTGGAGAGGGAGGTCACAAAGGAGGCTATACATATGCTGCGCCGGTCGTGGCTGGAAACACACTCGGAGAAGGTGTGTGCTCTGTGTTTGTCGATGCATTGTTTTTTGTTGTTGTTGTGAGTTTTGTGTTTTGGGGGTTTTGAAGTTGTTTTATATTCTTATTTCTCATACGTACACACACATTCCCCATCAACACTAACACTAAACTCGCACATGTACATCCACACACACGCACGCACACACATACACACACACACGCACACACACACACACACATACACACACACACACTCACACACACTCACACACACTCACACACACTCACACACACTCACACACACTCACACACACACACGTACGCATACACGCAGGTTCGGCTCAAGATCATATCAATCCTTGACCGCCTCCTCGATCGCGCCGTCATCCACCCACGTGACCCGTCCTTCATGCGGCTCATGGAATGGCTGCGATACGCTGAAAAGAATCTCGATCCATACAAGTCTGCCGAGTCTCTAAAGAACATTGTCGAGCTGATCGGCAGGGCGGACGACATCAAGAAGCAAAAGCTCATGCCCCTCAATCAGACAGAGCTGCCGTCCATGTTTGACTACTGGGAGCAGTACAAGACATACCGGCAGAAGGACCCTCAGCGCTTGTTCAAGTGATCTCTGTGCGGCCTGTTACTGCTTCAATAGGTCCCCGTGGTGTGTGTCGTGTTTTTTTGTGGTAATGGGGTGTGTGTTTTTTTACTCAGCGTGACGCAAACATTCCATAAATGGCCTCCGTTGAGTTGCAACTACCTAAATAAGCTAGTTCGGCACAATGGATTCCCATTAAATATCAGAATTGTTTGTCGGACGAGAGAGTTGATCGGGGGTTCACCTCGGACTACCGCTCACTCGGATTCTCACTGCCGCTGCATGGTGTCTGCATGGTGTCCATACTTTCCTTTGTTCGCATCCGTCTGTCACTCCCACAGAGTGTGAGGACTGTCCTGGCGTTTACCACTCTCGGCAGTCGATGTAACAGAGACGCAATGATCCTGCTGAGTCACACCTCCGATTCGACAGACATACCGTCAAACGGAAGTATTGAAAGGGACACAGAGAACTGAATCCAAAGGATAGGATAGCAACGTCACAGAACGAGTATTTTAAGAGAGTTGAAACGAACGACACCAAATTCCGCAATTGGTATCCATAACTGTGGTCGATTACTCAAAAGTGTGTTTTTATTAATAGTGTGTTTTTTTATATTTTGTGGCTGTCAAGTAATACTCTCTTCAGAGCAATTGAGACTGGTCCACGAAAGTGCGACGGCGCGCCGGTGCGCACGCCGTTTTTGGCGTCGACCTTCATCCCGGGCGTGACCATTATACAGTGTAGTGCTCGAGCCCAACATGCATGAGGCCAAGTGCATCCACTTGATCCTTTTTGTTTTCATCCAAGTCGCAATCGCATCAGTCGGTTCGTCTAGCGAGCAGTCGTCATGGAATGGCGACTTGACCCTTAGGCCTCCTAATGACCCGAACGAGCGTGGCTTCCACTCGGCTCCCTTGTGGACACCCGAGGTCGGCGGGGACGTCGGCTCTGAGAGACGTCGAGACTCACACGTGCACGTGGCGCAGCGCGACATCATTTTTGCGCACATCAAACGCGCTTACACTGTTGAATCGCGTGTGACGACTGACCCGCACCAAAGGACAACACGTGAAAACAATGTGATTGAAGTTTCTGCGGTTTCTAGCGAAACTGTAGTGGGCGTTCTCGTCCGTCTCTATTTGGATAACATTCAGCGCATCAGCGAAGATGCCTCTGGGGATCCTGAGTTGGAGTACACGGTGTCATTTCCGAGTGAGTCGGAATTGACGCCTGACGGCAGCTATCCATTTCTCAACTGGGCTGACCCTACGGAGATTGGAGTTGCACTCGGGCAGATTCCATTGTCATTTGGGATGCGCACCGTCGTCAACTTCAACTCTGTGCAAAGTGCAATCGGATCAACCGGCAAACGCACTCGATGGACTCTGGCGTGTGGAGGCTTCCAACTGCCATCGCTCTTTCTCTCGGGTGGGCAGTGGAAGTTTAGTGGCATTCACATCTCACAGTGTCCCGAGGTGGCATCCCCGCCGAGCCTTGACCAAAACTCCTCGCCGGCATCGCCATTGGCGCGCCTCTTTGTTGTCAGTGGGGGTGTAACACTCGCACTTGATGATTGGGTCGTCACCGATTTATTTCACTCGCTTGTCCTTGCGGCGGGTGGCACTGCATCGATCAGCAGCAGCTCCGTGTCGGGAACCCGATATTACAGCGGCGGAGGTGCACTTGGCGCATCGTCGTTCATGGGCACTCTATCCGTTACCAATTGCACTGTCACAAATGCGTCGAGCGCACTTAGTGGCGGTGTTGTCGTTGCGGAATCTGGAGGGTCGATTACTATTGAAAACTCTCGCTTTGTCGGCGTCGGATGCATTGTGGAAGACAACGGTGGCGCTTCGCCAGTTGCGTACAGCTGTCACGGTGGTGCATTTGCTGCACTGGATGCACAGCTGTATGCAAGGAGTGTTGATGTCACCGGCGCAAAGTCACGTGGTAACGGTGGGTGTGTGTCGGTCGAGGGCGCTTCGAGCGTCGCTGCCCTTGATTCGTCGTTCAGCTTTTGTATTGCGGCAGTTTCTGGTGGATTCGCGGCGGCTTTTGCCGGTGTCTCCACAACGACGCCGACGCTGAAGGTCGAACAATGTCGCACTGCCAACACGTCGGCTGTGTTTGGGGGCGCCCTCGGCGTCCTTGCAGGCAGCGTCATTGTGCGATCCTCTGTGTTTGCAGGCCACACCGTCACTGACGCCGGCGGATTCGCCCACGTCGGTGGCACTGCCACTCTCGATGTTGACGACACGGATGTCTCTGAATCAACCGCCTCCTCTCCGTCCGGGGGTGGGGGTTGCGTCGCAGCTGTCGAACAAGCGAGCGTGCGCCTGACCACCGTGCGACTGCATGCGTGCGCGGCGGCGCTGGGGCTCGGAGGCGCTGTCTTTGCGCGGGGGTCCTCGGTTGTGAGCATGACGTCATGCTCTGTTACTGGGCGGAGTGCACGGCCCGAGGACGTCGCCTCTCAATTCGGAGGTGCAGCGGTAGTGACGGACGCGGCGACGCTCTCGGGAACTAACCTCACCATTGTGGGGGTGTATGTCGCGCGTGCAGGGGCGGTGTTATTTGCGGATGTCGATGCGCGTGTGTCGCTTGAAGGCTGCGTGATCAGCAACGTCACCGCCGCCCAACTCGGTGGTGTTGTCCACGCGGGCGGTAACTCGCGTGTAAATATTTCCCGCGTGGATGTGTCGCGCGTGTCCGCACAGGGCGGATGCCTCGCATCCACGGCGGGCACTGTGCGCCTGCTGTGCACTAGATGCAACGTGTACAACGTTTCGGCTTCATTTGGTGGCGTGGTATACGCGGCCGCGTCGTCTGTCGTTGTCGTTTCATCAATCGACGTTGCCTATGCGTCCTCTACGTTCGGTGGAGGCATGGCATATGTTGTAGGAAACGCTCGTCTTGTGGTGGAAGGCGTGCGAGGGCGTTCGCTATCTGCGCTGTCCATCGGAGGAGGCGTTCTGTATGCTGCCGATGCCGCCACGGTCTTGTTCGACGGCGTTGATGTGGAGGATGTGAGTGTCAGCGGATCTGAGGGCTGCGGTGGCTTTGCACGCATCGTTGGAGACGCAAATCTTACAGTTGAAAATGCGCCAAATGTGAGGACTGTCAGTGCAAATAACGGCGGATTTGTGTGCGCCGAGGGGGCCACGTGGGCACGTTTTGAAAACGTCACCCTGGAGTCCGTGACTGCATCTGTTCAGGGCGGGGCGTTTTACCTCCGCAATGAATGCCGCGTATCGTGCAATCGATGCACAGGGGCGTCCATCTATGTGGACAGTCCAAGCGGGGGTGCCGGGACGTCCGGCGGTGTGGTGTCTCTAGATGACGGTGCGCAGTTTGATCTCACAATGGCCAGCTTCAGCGACGTCGGCGCTGTTTCTGGTGGATTTGCGTCCGTATCGGGCTCCTCCACTTTGCGTATGGCTAAATGCGGGGTCCGCAATGCGCACGCCTCCGTAATAGGTGGTGTCTTCAAAGCAGTCGGTGCGTTTGCCACCATCGATGTCCGCACGTCTTTATTCACTGGTGTGGGCGTGCAATCGGGTGCTGGTACTTCCTCCTCGTGCGAGCCTACGGGCAGCCGTTTCGGGGGCTTTGCATATGCTGCCATTGGTGCGACTTTTTTGTTGTCGGATTCGTCGCTGTCGTTTATAACGGGCGCTGAGTTTGGAGGTGTGTTGAGTGCTCACAGCGGCTCTCGCGTTGTGTTGCAACGCACAAACATATCGGATTTTATGGCTGAACTGTGCGGCGGTTTGGCGTACGTTGAGGGCGGAAGGGCCACCACCACCAGTCTCACCATCGTCAATTCAACGGTGCAAGGGGGGCTGAACGGTCTGCGTGCAAGTGGCATAACGGCAGATGCGAACGGAGGCCTCTCAGAAGTTGTGCTTGATGGTGTGACTCTCGTCGGGTTGCAAGCGCAACAGTACTCGTCTGCAGCAGTCTCAAGCGTGATCACTGCATCGTGCGTGGCAGCCAATGACAATGTCCATGTGCGCATCTTGCGCTCACAGATCGATGGGGCGGTGGGGACGTGCCTGCTCCTGAATGGGCTGTCTGTCACTGCCAGCGTCACCGGCACACGCCTGTCCGACATGCAAGGGGCGGGCCTCAGTAGTGGCAACGCCGCAGTCGAAGGTATTGTGGCGTCCGTGGCCAACGGTGCTTCCCTCGCCATGAAGAATTGCTCTACGAGTCACGTGAGGGAGGTGTCGTGGCTCGCATTGGCAATTGTCCACGTGGGCACATGGGGCGCGTTTGTCGCGGAAGAGTGCACTTTTGCTGGCGTTGCATTTGCTCTTCCGGACAGCGCCATTGTGCGCACGCGTAACGCTCAGTCTGTGCGTCTCTTGCGCGTCGCTTTCAACAATATTCGCATGTTTGGCAACCGCGGTGGCGCTGTCGTGCTTGAGGGCGGATACAGTGGCGAATTCGAAATTACCGATTGCTCTTTTGTCAATATAACCAGTGCCGGGTCGGGAGCGGCAGTGTCCGTACAAGGTAGCGACGGAGGCGTCCAGGTGTCGTCCATGACACTGCGGATTATTCGCGCACGCTTTGAGGATATCTCTGCCACTGGAAATGGGGGTGCGATTTCGCTGATTGCCACTCAGGCTGCCAATACTTCGGACGGCAGCCAGCGTGCAACGCCGCTTTATGTGATTGTATTTGAATGCACATTTCTACGTGTAAAATCGCTGCTTGGTGTCGGCGGCGCCATTTTTGCCCAGGATGTGAACAGGTTCCATGCAAACAACTGCACATTCGAGCGGTGCAATTCTCTCGGAAACGGAGGCGCCATTCAGTTTAATGTGGTGATCGTCGCGGCAGATGTCCTTGTGAACGCCACACGCTTCGTCAACTGCCGAGCGGGTGCTTCGGGTGGCGCCGTATCAGTATCCATGCAGCCCTCGGCCATCGACGGAAGCCCCATCGGCCTGCTTCCAATTTCGATTTACAGTTGCAATTTTGAAGGCACGTCGGCGGTGGATCGGGGTGGAGCGCTGTACGCCGAGGGCATATCGAACAGCGTTGGCAGTGGTGATTTGCCGAGCATTGTTGCGTCGCTGAATTGCACGTTTGTGCAGTGCAAGGCCAACGCTGGCGCCGTTTTGGCCATGTCTGTGCAGAATATGCTTGGTACTCTCAAAGGTGCCCGTGTTGGCGATGCACGTGCCACTGAGGACGGTGGAGTTGTGATTGTACTTGATGGGACGCTCAGGATGATTGACGTCCATGTTGAGGGCGCGTGGGCAGTCGGAGGGATTGGGGGTATTGTCGCAATGCGGAGAGGATCAGTCTCGTTTGAAAACGGGACAGTTGTCTCCGCGAAGGCATCGCGTGGAGGTGCCTTTGCCATGATTGTTGGGGATGAAGATGGTGCGGGTATGGGTGCGGCGAGGAGAAGGGCGTTGCTGCAGTCGCAGTCTTCACTTACGGTGACAGACAGCTCATTTGCCGGCCTCTCGTCCCTGGAGGGCGGGCTGGTGTATGCGTCAGGCGCATTCGCCCGCGTCACTGTGGGTCCGAGCGTGTGCGTGGAGGGAGTCGACGCGATGAGCAATGGGGGCGTCTTCCATGTCCGGACTGGAGCCCAAGTGGATATCACCAATGCGACGTTTGCTGTCGTGACGTCAGCGAGCGGCGGGTTTGGGTATGTGACGGATGCATCGTCCCTGTCTGCAAGTGGTATAGTGGTGCGCAACTGCAGTGTGTCCGATCGTGGTGGCCTGGCCTTTGTTAGTGGAGGATCTTTTTTCGCATGCAACAACTGCACTGCCGGGAACATTTCGGCAAGGTCGGACGGAGGTGCACTCTTCCTTGAGGACACTGCTCGCACAGTGGTAGTGGGCATGCGTGCACGCGGGATTTCGTCATCGAGGTCGGCAGGCTTTGCGTATCTCGACTCGTCGGCTGTGGAAGTTTCAAATTCCACGTTCACGGAGGTGTCTGCGGTGCGCATGGGCGGCTTTCTCGCTGCCTACGGAAGTACTGTGAACATCACGGATGTGACCATGTCTCAGTTAAATGCCGTCAAGGGCAGTCGCATTCTCGATGGTCTTGGTGGCGACGAAGCCTTTGGGCACGGCGGGGCCTTCATGGTTGTGGGTTCCACTCTGAGCGTGTTACGCACTTCCATTGAATCGCCCGCCTCGCTTGACGGTTACGGCGGTGCATTTGCCGTGATGTCGTCACAAGCGCATCTGTCTGGTGTGAACGTCACGAATGCGCGTGCGGAGCAAGGAGGCGCCGTGTATCTCGGGTCTGACTCTTCCTTGACAGCGACGGCGTGCGTGTTCACCGACGCATCCGCAAAGACACACGGTGGTTGTGTGTTTGTGGGCGATAACAGCACTCTGGGAATGTCGGATGTGCTCCTCCGTGGATGCGACGCTGGTCTTGCCCAGGACAAGTACGGTGCCGGCGGTGCGCTGTATTTGAGCGCACATGCATCCCTCTCTCCCACATTCTTCGATCGCATCCGTGTAGAAGGAGCCCGCGCCATGCTTGGCCCTGGCGTGTATGCGCTTGGTACCGACGCAGCCCTTGTCGCCAACACTGCGCTGGATGGGCGCGGGCTCGTTGTGAACAACGCACGTGCGTGGCAAAATGGATCTCTCGACGCAACCGGTGGCAGTGTGTCTGGACCCGCTGTGCGTTTTCTCGTGTCACCTCTGTCCATCACTGTCTCAACGGACTCGCCATTCTTCATGAACTTTACTGCCGTCGATTCTCGGGGAACAGCCGTGTCCTCACCGCCCTCTGCAAGTCTCGCGATTGCCCTCGGATTGGAAAGCTACGACAGCGTCGCGGGGGTATGGAAGACGGTTGGCGGTGGCCTCTCCGGCGACGTGGAGCGGACGTTTGCCAGGACGCCAATGGTACAATTCGAGTCTCTGCGTGCAATGGTTGTGTCTGGAAGCTATCGCGTGCGTGTACATTCCGCAAATCTTCTTTACTCGACGACAAGTCCTCTATTCGACGTCACCGTGCCTATCGCCGTCACCGACTGCGAGACGGGACTCGTCGCATCTCAGTACAACGGGACTAGTAACACACAACTGGCGCGGTGTGTGCCCGTGACGGTCGACGGGGCGTCGGAGACCGCGACGACAAAGTCGGACAACTTGCCCGTTGCTCTCGGTGTTGGCATTCCCATCGCATTTGTTGTTCTCGTCGGCTGCTTTGCGATTGTGCGTTGGCAGCTTGCGATTGCTCGGAAAAAGCAGAGTGCAGAAGTACAGCGGAAGTTTATCGAGAGTCACGTGTTAAAAAACACGGCGCTTGACAAGCTCGAAATTGCGCGCGACTGCATTGAGCTCATGGGCAATCTTGGCGAGGTGGGTTTGTCGCAGTTGTGCTTGTCACTGTGTTATTGTGTGTGTGTGTCTGTGTCTTTAGTGTCCATGTGTCTTGTGTGTCTGTATGTATTTGCTTATGTGCGCCTTGCCTAATATCGCGAATCGGTCGTAGGGTGAGTTTGGCGTTGTGTTCCAGGCTCGCCTCGTGATGCCGTCATCGCGCCCCCGGATGTGCGCTGCCAAATCAGTCAAAGAGGGCGCGCCCATGGAGGAGGTTGGTATTCTGTCACACTGTCACCACATATGCTTTAAACACTGATTTGGGGTTTGTGTTTTGTGGGGTATGGTCGGTGGCATTGGCGGTGGACATATGCACTCACTTACTGATGCTTGTGTTTGCAAAATGCATTCCTCATACCTACCCCATGCAAATTCCGCCGCCATCCATCAACAGCGTGTTGCGTTTATTGAGGAAGCACTGGTCATGCAAGGTGCGTGGCATGGCTCTGTTGTTGGTGGTTTGTTGTTTGTAACTATATCTCTTGACACACACACACACACACACACACACACACACACATACACACACATGCGCTCTCTCTCTCTCTCTCTCTCTCTCTCTCTCTCTCTCTCTCT
>CALSCR010002531.1:0-19321 GCA_943704495.1 Pigoraptor chileana
GGGGTTACACGGATGGAGGGAGGGACTGAACAACACTCACATAGTTGAAATACAACCCATAAAATAATATTACAACCACGCAGATAACAGGCACACACAAACACATAATGAGACACACAACACATAGCAAAACAGGGACATACAAATACATAGACCACCTCCCCTCAAGCACCACAAATACACGCACACACGCACACACACACCTTCGGATCAACGTGCCCAGGATCTTTTGTGACGGCAGCGACAAACTGGTTCTCTTCCCCGGATGCATAGAGTCCGCGCCGAGCGTCGAGCGCCGCCGCAAGCTCGGCTGCCAGCGACGCATCCTGCTGAATGCGGTGCGTGTGGAATTCAGGCGCAAGGCGGGGGCGGTTGCGGATGTTGCGGTTCACGACCACGTGCAGCGTAAACTCGGAAATCTGCAGGAATGCGCGATACAAAAGTGTGAGATTCAAGACAAGTGCCGTCGCCACAGACTCCAAAGAGTGACCATCAGTACTCAACAAGCAACAATTGAGTCCAAACCTCACAAAGAGTGTCAAGTTAGAGTCTTAAAAGTTATGCACATGGACACGTGGACAGGAAAGGAAAAGTCGAGACAGAAATGTGAAGATTCAAGTACAAGGAATCCAAACACACACAACAAGTGTGCACCTTCTGGTTATTGATCTTGCGGCATGCGTCGTAAATGTTTGAACCGCGCGCAAACACAATCCATGCCATTCGATGGAAACGCCGCAGCGGATTCGGCTCAGTGAATGCAATGCGCACGAAATCGGGGACAGTTGCACAGAGCTGCACACGACAGCCCAAGACGAGTCAAGTGAGACAAGAAAGACAGGAGATGTAGGATTCAAGTCGGGGGTCTTAGACAATTCACGTTAGGCATTGTGCCCACGGACACCACAACAAGAGACAAAGATGTAGGATTCAAGTCAGTGTCATAGGCGCTGTGCCAATGGACTCCACAAACAAGAGACAAAGAGAGAACAGCGACACACTCCCCCCCCACACACCTCGCGCAGCTGTGTCTTTGAGATGGATGGCAGAATTGTCTTGACAAAGAGGTGGTACGGAGCCTTCTTTGAGCGCGCCTGAAGCAACGCCGACTGCTTTGCGCCCTCACCCGCGCCGACGCCACCGTCACCCTCGGGTTTGGCATCGCCTTCCGCCGGCGCAGAATCACCAATTTCACCAACTTCAGAGGTCTCACCGGGGGGACGTGGGTTGGCGTCAGCGTCGGCTTCGCGGTGCAGCTGCAGAATAACAGCCACAACAAACACACATAAACAGGGGCTTCGTTACTTTACAAGCGCACTCGCAAAGAAATGGAGAATTTGACACAGGGGACAGGCGGTACCCATCATTACTCAAGTTGATCATGCGGCAGTCAAACCTGACATAGAGGAGAATCAACAACAACAACAACAACAAAATAAGGAGAATATGCCCACTCCACGGACCTCATCATCGTCGGAATCGTGCCGTAACTGGTCTGCTTCCATTGCATCCTCGTTCTCGTCTGAATTGGCGGATGCGTTTGCGCCATCTACCTTAGGGACGGTCGATTCGATCACTGGCAATGGACAGAAGCGACATCAACAAAACACAACATCCCACACACGCAACACACACATGCAGCACATGGTAGGAGCTGGGTAAGCACACGCCTGTAACTCACTGCCAAACGACTCCACAAGAGGCGAGATGAGAATGAACATGGGCGAAAATAAGCAGAGTACTCGAGCCTACTCAAATTAGCTAACAGAAGCGACAACAACGAGTAATTAACAACATGCAAGCACACACACACAAACAAAGGCACAACAAAGACTCATGGACACGCTCGCGCATATTAAACAAGCACAACAACATCATCCCACCATCCTCGATGGCCACCAGGACGCTCGCATCCTCCTTGCTGAAGTCAATTGCGCCGAGTGCTCCACTGTCCGACGCGGCAACAAACGCAGCGAGACGCCGCTCACTGTCCTCCTTAAATTCGCGCGAGGCCTCTGTCGACAAAACGGCATCGTACTTTTCCTTGAACCACTCGTCCTCCTTGTGCAGCTTGTAAAATTCAGCAAGTGCGAGGCGCGTGAAGTTGCTCTTGTACTCTTCGTACTTCGCCACGGCCGTCTCGTGGCCAATCGAGTCGGGTTGTGAGGCAAGAAACTGCTTAAACGACATGATTTCATCGGAAGCCCTGCCCACAAACAATCACACACACACACACACACACAATTGGGTTAACAACGAGGGAATAAAAGCAAGATCGAATTAAAGTGTGTTGTGTTCTTTCTCTGACACACACACACATATACACACATATTAAAGAACCGCATATTAATCCAACTGGTCACACACACACTGTCTAATCGACCCCCGTACACAGAGACGCACAACTGAGAGCAGCATACCTCTCTACCCTGTCTCCAGCCTCGTGCCTCCGCCCTTGTGCGTGGGCAGACCCCCTGTCATCGCGCCCGTGTCCGTGTCCGTGTCCGTGCATGTCACCCTCGCGGCGACCGAATCCGCCAATGGGCTGCGGCGGCGGAAAGCCAGGGGGTCCCTTGGGAGGCATGCCCATAAAAGGCGGCATTCCAACATCCGGGAATGCGCCCCACGGGGGAATCATGGCGCCGGGGAAAGGATTGCCGGGAAACGGAAGGTGGGCAAATGCATTGCGGTCCATTGCATACTCATCGCGCCTGTGCCATCAAACAGCCACCAAGAAGGGTTTGACAGGATCATTGAGCACAGATAAATGGGCGCACGAACAACAATCACACACTGCCGATGGAACAACCCGCAGCTATTTACAATCCACAACCACCGACATCGACTGTTGCACAAAAACGAAGTAACGCACATCCCATAAACAGATACACATCATCATCAGTCTCCATGCAATTGCCACTCCTTCACACCACGCGTGTTCCCCACCAATCCCTCCCATCTCGCCTCGGCGGACTCCTGTCGCGGTAACCATAGCCACGGTAGTCGCGGTCCCGCTCATACCCGCCACTGTCCCGCCGGTACCGGTGGTCACGTGCGTCCCGATCACGCTCCCTGTCACGCCCGTCCCTGTCACGTGAGCGATCCCTGTCCCGGTCCCTTTCTCGCGTATCTCTGCCGAGGGAGCGGCGACCACGCTCGTCCCCGGGACCGCCCATGGGACGCGGCGCATCATAGTCTGCGCTCCGTCGAGAATAGCGGTCGCGCACGTCTTGCTCATCGCCACTGTGCGAGCGCGGCATGGTGGCGTCGAGGTTGATCGAGGGAGTGCCGGTGTATTGCTTGCACACAAGGCGCAGAGTCGGTCTGTGTGTGCGGGCCAATGTGATCAAAGTTGGGCATCCGCCTGATTGAGCCCTTGTCACCCAATTGACGCATATTGAGCACAAGGTGGGAGATGAATGTGTGTAGATGTAATGTGTGTGTGGTGGATAGTGCTAATTGACGAGGAGGCGCAAACTATGAATGACCTAAGGTGAGCAATGCAATGGAGTGTTCGATGTGGTGGGCGAAACAAATTGCAGATGAGGGTGATGATGCGCAGCTATGAAAATTGTCTAGCAGATGTTCAAAGACAATGCTAATACCAAACAGCGAATAATTGACATAAGGATGGCCGCAGATTGGTTCCAATAATGAAGGTTCGTTCGACGAAAAACATGAATGTGGTGACGCCTATATGTCGACTATTGCAATAATCGATATTAAGGTGCGTTACAACTAGAGAAGGCGGGAACGAAGGCTGTGGAAGAGATTTCTCATCTGGTTACACCCAGCGAAACCCAGCGAAACTAAGCCAGAGACCATCGCTCACCTGATGAGGGGATGTGAGGGCTTTCAATCATGAGTGAAGTACGGTTCATATAGTGTTTGTGTGGAACAGACGATTCACACGCACACACACACACACATGCACATACTGTGGCGATACTCAGAGCTCACTGAACAGTAACCGGGATTGCGTAAACTTTTCGGGGACGGTATGAACGAGATCTCGCAAATAAACTGCAATTAATTTAAAATCAGCCGAGTTATCGCAAACAGGGACCGATTTCGCAATGGGGATTCCAGCCCTCCGATTGGTCCGGCGTCACCGTCATTGTTTTTTGTCATGCTTTCTTTTCACCGTTATTTAGTTATGAAATATGTATGAAATTCGCTTTATTTCGATGGCGTCACTCCTGCGGTCCAATCCAAAAGCGTGGAACGAGCGTCCCATTTGAATCTTCACCCCCCATTTTCGCCGTAATTTGCGCAGTCCTTCAAGTTAATTTCCCGACAGAGCAGGGGTTGTCCCTGATGTGTGCCGCTATTTTTTCAGCTGACACACTGTCCCCGCACGTTCCATGTGTTCTTTGCGCGAGATCCACCAACAGACGACTCTTTTTGTGTGCACAAGCCCTTCTAAATGGAATAGCTGGACGCACGTCTTGTCAATGCGAATAGCACTCCTTCCCACGTGTCAGAATCTTGCCGTCACCACACACGTGACTGTAGAAGCCTTGAGATTCAAGCAACCCTTAGGCACATATCCACGCCACAGCAGATACTCAACAAGATTGCAACGCATTCATGCGTGAGAGCCCTGATATCGCAAGAACCGTGCGAATGTGTCAAGGACAGAGCAGCCCCCAGCGTATGCCCCCTCAAAGCCCGCAAAAGATGGCCGTCGCTGAACCTGACCTCCCGCGCAGCCAGTCCACGGGGTCGATAAAGCCGACGCCTGATGAGCAGCCACAGCAGCAACTAAAACAGACACCACAGCCGCAAACGATGCAGACGTCATTGTCAGCATCTTCGTTTACGTTTGGAGCGCCCGCGACAAAGAAGCGGTCTCTTTCCAATTCATCTGTGCTGCCTGCCCCGCCAGCGAAAGCACCAGAATTTAATCCCGTCGACTTGATGCGACGACTCGACCGCGAGCACCGGTCAATACGCCTCTATGTCGATCCATGCCGCGCCTCTATGGGACGTCTCGAAGAGAAAGTTGGTCAGCGTGTGGCCATCACGCATGATTTTCCAGGGGCAGGCGTGTCGCCTTCGACAATGCCAAGCTATCGGGTTCGACAAATTCGAGAGTTTAATTAAGTGACGGCGGCGTGCGCACTACCTGTATATTCATTCGTTCTATTGTCTTCCATTGTCTTGTTCCGTCTCTACTGCTGCGTTTGCTTTGCGTTTCGGCACGATCTGTACAGCACCAGACCATCCTCCTCCGTAGATGGGGGAGGAGTTGGTCACTTTCTTGCATTTGCATTACTATATCTTCTATCGATTTGTTTCGCCGTTGTGCGCAACGCATAATCTCCAGCTTATTTTCTGCGATGAGTTTGACACTCTCGATGTGTATAAAAAGCCCATTCCTCATGCGTGTTGTGTTGAGATCCCTCTCAGATCTTATTGTGCCCTCGTTAATTCCACTGGTCAACGCTTGACTGGCTGCACTCACACGCTGGCATCAAAAACAGAGCAGATTTGATTCACCCAGTAAAGCACACACGAGAAGCACTGTCGCAGTTCGTTCCGGGGTCAGAAAACCGGACGCAAATGCCTCGGCATCGATAATGCCTATCACACGAGTGCCATCGGGAGAGAAGATTGGCGCACACAGCTCACTCTGCACCCGCGCATCGCAAACATAGTAGGGTCCCTCGTAATCGCCAACAGACTGTGTTTGCATTTACATGCGCGTGTGAATTGGAGGCGACACATAAGCACGTGAAACAATAACAAGAAATGGCCATCAGACTCATACGGGGTTCAATCACACTGCGCAGACAAAACAATCTTGCGTATGCAAAACAACGCAACGGATTATCTGTACATGAAGAGTGTGGACGGTGATGATGTGAACCCATACATGGTTTGAAAGGCAAGCAAGTGCATTGGCCACCCAATCTTCAGGAGACCGCTTACCTGCACGAGCTTTGCCTTCCCTGTAAGCCCAACCGTCGAGTTCTGCATGTCTCAAAACAACAACACACAAACAAGAAGCCTTTGCCGGTTAAACCTCACACATGTGCGGTGTAGATAATAAACAATGCCAACGCAGCAATGAAGCACAACAAGCACAGGCAAACAAAAGCGCATCACATGGAACAACAACAAAGCACGAAGGGACTCACGTTGCTCATTTCCGCAAATTCATTTGTGAGAGGGAACTTAGCCCGCGATGGCGCGCCGACATAGGCTTCTTTGACGAGATATGCTGCCCTGTGGTGCGAATGGAGCAAACAGGTACAATACGATAGTCACGCAGGCTGACACCATTCATGCAACCATTCCAGAAAAAAGTCCCATTCCCCCCCCGCCCTCTCTTTCTCCTCATCTCCCCCATTGTTTACGGGCGATCTGCACCGGCCCCAGGCATGTACATATGCCATCAGCATCTACCCACCCTCCATCAGACGGGGACACGGCGCGGTACACACCGAGCCAATCAAACAATGTAAGTTCAGACAGCCGTCGTACAAGTTCGTTTAAGCGAAAAAGGCGGAGGGCGAGGGTACTTTCCGAGCATTCGGCAGATGTGATATCATAGTCAGGACCAAAAGCATCTCGCCCAAGGTCAAACGGCGTCGGATCAAGTGCTTTGGACAAACTGCGCCGGGACGATGCAGACACAAAGAATGATGGGAAGGATGCGTAGCGCCAAGAATGAGCAGACGCGGACCTATCATCGAGACAGACAAGACAGTTCTTAAAAAGTGCTGGCTGATCGTGGTTCAGATAGTGTTGTGTTGCGTGGGCGGACAATCGAGTTCGAGATCAGCCAACAGTCGTCCCTCACCTGCAAGCACCGTCTGGTCCTGCAAGTGCACGCACACACAAAGACACATGCACACTCTGGTGTTAGCAGTAATATGAGCTGGAGATGGAAGGAGGATGGTTTTAAACGCACATGATGCCAACCACAAACCAGAAAACAGCCGCGCTTACACAGTGGAAATGCAATGATTCTCAAGGAAAATCACACGGTTCAGCTCAAGTCAACCTACCAGAAAACGGTACTTTGTATCGAAAAAGTGACTGTGCAACGGCCGATACGGTGCACAAGTGAGAAAACGAGAGAGATGGGAGGTCAACAGTGCAAGCAGGGTTGGGACATGTTGGAGACTCCACGACGACGTGCACTACACCAATGACATCCAAACAAACTCTATGCGGCGTACTGACGATGTTACCTCGAGTTGGGCGGCAGTGAGTGGCGATGATGGCAATGCGCTCTTTGCTTCCGCAAACAGAGCCGACACATTAGGCAGGACTGTCGCTGTAACTGAGGCGATATCCAGAGTGACCCCCGCCTGCAAATAAATTGTGCATCGCGATTAAACACCTATGTCATGACACTGGTCCGATCATTCTCACACAATATCCATCCATCGCACAAGAAAATCGAAATCAGAAGATGACATGGAAAAAAGAGAAGCATTCCAGGGAGTTCTAATAGAGTGCCCTTTTATTTAAATTACTATACAGCCGTAACTGCTCACCTTTGCAATGTACCTCTCGAAAATTTCAGTCACTTCCATTCTTACAGCTAAAAGATGTGCATATGAAACTTTTTACATCACAATAGCAGTTCATTAAGTCAACTCGGCAGGCGCGGTTGCTTTATTCCCTTGCGCTGTCAGATTACCGGCCACACTGTTTGAGTGCGAACGTCGGATGCGCATGACTCAGCAGAGGCACACCCACGCGGTGACGTAACCTTCAACTTCCGCTGTGTCTCCAAAATTGCCACGGGATATCTGATCATGTTGAAAGCAGCCGCTACTTTACAAGCTTCCAGCCCACACTTGCAAATATAATCTATCGGCTTCGAATTTATGCTTGATTCCATGTTTTGTCAGCCGCATTATTCTAGTCATGTGCAGTAACAGACAAGGCGATGGTGAACAATAACTTTGACCATTATTGCACAAAAGCTTAGGTTTGAAACAATACTGAGAGAGAACACTCAAAAGAAACTCTTCTACAATGACGGCATCTTTCAAATGTCAATTTTTGTTGTAACAATCCAAAGAAGCCTTATCCATGACAAGTAATACAAAGAACTTTTCCTTAACGAATTCACCCCCGCGGAAGCTGATTTTTTTTTGTGTGTGCTCAACTTCGTGTTCGTATAATGGTGGAATTCACTATTGAAGAATTCTTAATACATTATTAGATGTGATACTTCCTCGCCAAAGTTTACTAAAACGAACATAAATTATGAAGACACCATTAAACGACTTGGTCTCCCAAAACTACTAAAATGTGACATTAGCCAGTACGTCACGTGGCAGACAAGTCCACAACAAAAAAACTCGCACTTTTCGGGCTTTCGATGCGGCAATCAAAAACTGAGCACAAAAACGAGCAACAAAAAACCCAAACCATATCATTGTGGTAACTTCGAAAGGAGACGAACACACCATATTATTTTTCAGCAGTTAATTATCGGTGAAGTTTGCTGCCTAAGGAAACTTGCAAACAAACGGTAGCAAAAACCAGAGCCACCCAATCTAAAAAATGAGTGACGACTGGGACACAACGGACAATGTCGATGTCTTCAGTGCGGACGTGCCACACGACTACCGCCCGCATCTCTTCAAGTCGGGATACTGCAGCGTGTGCGACCGCCCGCGCGCAGTTGACCTCCACGGAATCGCAAAACCAAAGGATATGTCATCTTGGATAGATTCGCTAGAGGACACGCCCTCGGCCGAACCCGCTTCCGCCGCGGCAGTGTCTGTGTCTGCGGAGCCATCTGCCGCAGCGCAGAATGAAAGGCGTGCAAGCCAGGCTGCAGCAGCTGTATCTGCACATGATTTCGAGGAACATCCGTCGCGCTTGGCTGTTTGTGCCATTTGTGACAAGCCGAAGAGCAACCCAATCCACACCAACTTTCAACGCCCACGCGGACCCAGCTTCAAGGCTTCCCCCGGCACGTCCGCGACAACTCCGCACCGGCGACCATCTGCCGGTACCGCACAAGAATCGCCAGCACCTTCGACGCCGTCATGGGCACAACCACGGCGATCTGTTGTTGAGGAAGACACACCGGAGCCTGCCCCGCGGCGCCCCTCCGATTTCGCAAAAGGCGTTGCATCACCCGCGCCGTCGCAGGCATCTTCATCCACAGTGAGCACACCCGTTCGTCGCCCTTCATTCACGGGCGGACCACATGACTTCCAGCCGCACGAGGTGAAGCTGGGCGTATGTGGCGTATGCGACAAGCCAAAGAGTAATCCCATCCACGGCGATGCACCGGAGCGACCCCTGCAACGCAAGCCCAGCGTCAATTGGGTGCAGCCGCCATCGTCATCTCCTGCAACGCCTTCGCCTGCTGCTTCTTCAATTCCGTCGTCTGAGTCTGCGAGTGGCTCTTTTGAACGCCGTGCCTCCAACGCAGCCGCCCCCCCCGCAGTTGTGGCACAGTCGTCGGACCGCAGGCCGTCGACTACGGCGCACGACTTCGAACCCCACCCAACACGGCTTGGAGTGTGTGCTTCGTGTGACAAACCAAAGACAAACCCTGTGCACGGCGGTGGCGATACAAACAACGCTGCTCCCGCCATTTTCCGGCGAACATCGAGTGCGTCGACTGTTGTGCCTGGACAAGTGCGACCTCTTTCGCAGACACCGACACCGGCACAGACACCGGCTGTCGAGGAGAAGGAAATTGCACAAACTCAGCCTGTTGTCCCCTCGCAGGATGCATCCACAGCAGCAGGCGGATTGCAGCGGCGCCCATCATACACTGGAGGGACGCACGATTTTGTTGCGCACGAAGTGAAGCTGGGCGTGTGTGGCGTGTGCGACAAGCCCAAGAGTAACTCGCTCCACGGAGACCAGGCGTCGTCGCAGGGGACCGTGGGGCGTGCGCGCGCCCCGAGCGTCAAGTGGGTCACTCCTCCCTCGGCCATCGCGGAGGAAGCAAACACAACGGCCACCGCGCCCGCAACCGCGCAGCCAACGCCTGCATCGTCATCCTCCACGCACACATTTGAGCAGCATCCCACCAAGCTGGGCACGTGCGCGGTGTGCGACAAGCCGAAGAGCAATGCCGTCCACTCGAAAGACGCCCCCGCCTCCACTCCGAAGCCCGCACAGCCTTCCAATGCACAGGGCGCCGCCGCATTCCAGCGACGCACCGTCTCTGCGTCGACACTCGCGTGCGCACCCGCCCAGTCGTTTACCCCCGCCAAACCGTCCATCGCACCGAAGCCGAGTGTTACGTCGGGAAAGCGCATGTCGCTGCCGGGGGGTCCTTCTACGGCAGCCGTTACGCCGACCCAGACGCAGCAGTCGTCGTTTGTGCGCCCTGTGCAGCAGCCGGCGCCGGCCCCAGCGACCATCACAAAGCTCGCGGGGGATGCAAAGACAACGCACGAGTTTGTGCAGCACGAGGTCAAACTTGGTGTGTGTGGCGTGTGTGACAAGCCGAAAAGCAATGCCCTCCATGCAGCTCAGGGCCAGCAACAGCGACCGCGCGCACCGAGCGTCAACTGGATCGCTCCACCCAAATAGAATAGACTCAACACACATCACGATGTGCTTCGTTTGTTGGAACGTTTACCCGCCAAGATGCAATATTTGTTATTGTGCTGTTTTACAACCACCCTTCGTTATATGATTGGTTCATTGTGTGTGAAAAGCTGCAGTTTTTGTCCTGCGGTGAAACTGAAGCAGACAATTGATGTTGGTCATCCTCTTTTATTTGCGTTGCTGTCTGCGTGGCAGTGTCATTGAATTTTCCGTTCCGACAAATAACCCGACACTTTGCCAGTCGGTCATATGAGAAGTGAACTTAGAGCAAAAAAAAATCTAGCTGAAAGTTGATTTATGGAAAAGTGTGCCGCCTCAAAGTGCATTCATTTTATTTTTCCACTTTCTGTTTGCAACTGCAACTATGTAACATCAATAACGAGATCAGAAAAACAGATTGACTGCATCTCACACAGTTGGCAATGCTCTTCTGTGAATTGGTGAGAGCAAACAATGTTCCGAAACACTTGGGACGCAGACACACCTTCATCAAGACATGCAATTGTTGATCGAGAGGCGGTGTGTTTTTGATTAAAGTGAGCAAACCAAGTCATCAACAACAGTCTATGAGAATAAAATCAAGTGGGAGCGCAGACGAAGTCGCCACGACTAATTGCATACGTGCGTGCAGTGTGCGTGTGCGTGTGTGTGTGTGGTCAGTCCGACTTCAAACACTAATGCCACCTACGTCACAGCTGCTTGCGCACATCACCATAAAAGGAGATTTTCCTTGTTCATGCGTAAACGACTTAAC
This sequence comes from Pigoraptor chileana, assembly GCA_943704495.1. Classification (NCBI taxonomy): domain Eukaryota; class Filasterea; order Ministeriida; family Capsasporidae; genus Pigoraptor; species Pigoraptor chileana. The sequence goes on from CALSCR010002531.1 coordinate 11,306, forward strand.
CAAATAAGGAATTTTTGTCCGCACATGTCACCATCATGTCACCCATTTGGACAGCCACACGCACACTCACCAGAGCGCCCCTCCTTCAATCCCTGTCTGTCTGTTTCTCGCGCAAAACCACATTCACTTTTGCCTTCTTTGGCGCGTGCGTCATTGTCGCATCCCCCCGTGCCACAGCCTTCGTCCTTTCAGGGGACACACCCGCCGATATCCGTGGGTGACGCACTCGGTCATTGACTCAGTTTGCATGTACACTCACGGGCACACGGACACAAGCATCTCTTGTGGTGAGTGAGTTGTGCCACTGAGTGTCAGCTCACACACTGATCCGCCACGAGGATCCATCCATTTGGCAAATTCAACCGCAACGTATAAAAGGGCAACACATAGTCTGTTACAGCACATATTGAAGCTGATTCGTTGCATTGGACTCTGTACTCGTCCGACTGGATTCAAACACACCAAAACGCAAACATGTCCGCAAAGTGCTCTATCTGCGCCAAGACGGCATACGCTCAGGAGTCAGTGACGGTTGATGGCAACACATGGCACAAGAATTGCTTCAAGTGTGAGTTATGCCTCTTTTATTAAAAGCATTAGCAGTGCGTGTGAGTCGTCTCGCCTAACTCACTATGATCCAATTCATACTTGAACACACTCATACATACACGCGCACACAATCAAACACAGGCGCCACTTGCGCACTCCGATTGGACCTGCAGACCTATCGCTTTGGATTCGGCGAGAATTCCTCTGTTGCGTACTGCAAAAAGTGCGTGCCGCTCATCAAGGCCACGGACACTGCGGACCGCCTCGACATATCCTCGGCTCTTGCAAGGCCGAAGGTTGGTCTCGTGAACGACCAAGTGCGCGGAGAATTGGCAGGACAGAAGCCGTGCGAGAACATCGACTCGATGGCGATCAGTGGACGCATCCATGCGCCTAAGCAGGGCATCATCAACGAGCAGATTAGGGGCGAGCTTGCGGGACAGAAGCCCTGCGAAAATATCGACTCTATGGCCATTTCCTCGAGGATGCATGCGCCGCGGAGGAGCGTCGTCAACGAGCAAATTCGGTGCGTATTCATGGAATGTGCGCGCCTTTTCTATATAACATGCACGCAGTTGAATGTGGCTACGGTGTCAATATTCGCATTACATTTATTGTATATAATTCATTCATTCATTCGCGTTTCATACTGACGCCGACTTCATTTTATTTTGTCTTGCTTGCAACAGCGGCGAGCTTGCTGGGCAGAAGCCTCACGAAGATATCAACAGCATGGCTATATCGTCACGGATACACGCACCCCGGAGGAGCGTCGTCAATGAACAAATTCGGTGCGCACATTATACTATGTCAATGTTTCCACTTGCATTGAAGAGCGTCTCTTGCGTCTGTCATCCGTCAGGCTGTTGATCACGTGCGCGTGTGAGTGTTGTCGCCCTCCTTTATTCTCAACACTATTTGCGGCGTCTGCCGTTTTGCATTGACAGGGGTGAACTCGCCGGCCAAAAGTCACTTGAAGACACAACCAGCATTGGAATGTCAGCGAGGATCAACGCACCGCGCATCGCCACTGTCAACAATCAAATTCGTGGAGGTGCGGACTACTCTGTCTCGTTGCATCAATTGTGGCTGTTGAGTCCATGGGCACAGCGCGCGCCTATGACACTGACTTGAATCTTACCCTTTGCCATGCACACATTTGCCATGTACCTGCCATTTGCCATACACAGGAAACCGCAAAATGCGGTTGAGCGACGTTATTTCCGTTCATGTGACGTGTGATGAGCCCGAGAAGGTGCTCGAGTCGAGCATTGTGGAGGTTGGTTGACACTCACGTTTGCTCATATCAATACTGCGCTCTCTTGTTATGCCAGCGACTCGCTCTGAAGTCCGAGTGACAAAGTTGTTCTATCCTTTGGAAATCCAACTCAAAAAGGTCTTTCCTTTTCTTTTATTGTGTTCAATACCTCATTCCACTATGACCTCCACAGGTGCGCGCATACTTGGCCACACTCGAGTCCAAGGAGTTTGGGATCCGTAAGGCACAGCAGCGCCGCACAATGATTCGCACCGCGAGTGAGGAAGACAGGCTATCCTCACACACTGCAACCGCAGACGACACACGGGTGAAGCCCATCTCTGTCATCGCCCCCGAGGAGTCATGTGCCGATCCGCAGCCGATGACCCCGCGCGAGAGCGTGACGGAAGCAATCGCGGAGGTGTGTGAGGCGCCTGAAGTGCCGGCGGCAGACGAAGTGCCCCTGTCGCCCTCCGCCCTCAAGAGCATCAATCCCGCGGATGTGGAACCATCGGAAAGGGTATGTATTTGTTTGCTTGCGTTGAGAGACTGATTTGCGTGTCGCAACTGCCGGGACACTCTGCACCATTCGAGTCATCATCCGAGACGTTTAGCTGCTTGAACGACAACGGGCCTGCTTACAACATGGGACGACCGACCAGTTGTTGATTCGATTGCATTTCCGGTTCTCTTTGTCCCTCCCCCCTTCACGCAAACGCGCTCTGCTCCCTGTGCAGCGCGAGTCTATTCTCCTGCAGCGAATGCAGCTGGAGCTTGTCGTGCAGCGCCATCTCGCCACCATGTACCTGAAGGAACTGGAGCGCGTGCGCGACGCACAGGCATCGGACCACAACGAGCTGGCGCGTCTCCGAGAGGAGGTTGGTTGATTGGCTGCGTCCGCCGTCAGTTGTCACATGTCCTTGCACGCAATTCATTGCAGTGCGTCTGTCTGTCGCATATGAAATGTAAAGTGCGAGTATTATGCGACCGATTCTAATCCACTTTTGTTCTCCGCTCAGATTCAAACGCACGACATGCTGGACGTTGCGCAAGAATTGTATGATTGCCCCCAAGAATTGGTAAGTGTCACCACGTCAACGGCTGCCTCTCTTCCTTCAGATTCGCCCACACACACACTCACTCACACTCACACACATACTCACACACACACAGTCTGACGTTCTCTCTCAATGTGTCTGTCACTGTGTCCCCAATCTAATCGTCGACTGTTTTCATTTCAAACTCTGCAGCTCAGCAGCAGTGCCAACAATTACGGCTACGCAGACGAGCCCATCTACGCAAGCATCGATGAAATTTACTCTGTGCCCCAAAAGTCCGTCCCCGCGCGGCGCCCCTCTGCTTTTGCTTACTGAGCTGACTGTCGACAGACGACGGGTGCACCCGGTGCCAGTCGCAGCTGATGCACACTGAATGGGCGGGAGCTTCGTTTTGCTTTTGTGGAAGACCCGGGACTGAGTGGCAATCGTCTTTCTGGGACTCCATTCCATTGTCAGTCTGCCGCGTTTGCTCCTCTTCACAGCTCGCTGATCGATGTTCGTATTATTATTGTTTTGCGCGCATTTTTTGCTTTGAGATCTTTTCGTGTGTATTTGTTTTATTCTTTCATTTTTCTTCAATCGTATGGATTTGCCATGCTTTGTTACAGGATAACGCTGGCTTTCTGTTCGCTTTCTCCTTGTCTTCATTGTATGACTGACAAACAACTGGCCGCACACACGGCACTGCAATCGCATGGCTCTGGCGGCCATGAGCACCCCCAATCACCTTACACCTTCACTTCTCGGACTTCACGGCATTCGCCGTCTGATTTGAACTTTGACATTATTTTCAATATACACTCAACTGAGTATGCAACTGCGCAAACCGTCAATTAAGATCAGACGCGCTTGGCATCAGAGTGCAATAGACGGGCTGTCCGTTTGTCAGTGACCGCTGTAGGGGTGCTCCAGCAGTTGATTACCTGCACAAATCGACGGTGCGGGCATCCAGAGTTGGACAAGACTCTAGATGCAATGAGTGTCTTCAATACACAACCTGCTCAGGTTGAAGATGTGTCTCTTTATGAGTGAGTGTGAAAGTGTGTGAGTGAACAGAGTGTGCCGGTTACAATGGGGTGACGACGTCGACGGACACACTGAGTGAGTAAGTCAGCAGCTGGACTGACCCGGCCGCGGGTGGGTTCAAATTCAGTATGCCTGAATTCACCAATCGGGGCCACACCGTCAGACGGAAGCCGAGTCACGGAATGACGCTACCACCGCACACACACTCATAATCCACTCTGCTCACAGACACTTTGTTTGCACAGAGCATGCACAACCATGCTTATGAAATAGAAACATCTTCCCAGCCTGCTGTAAAATACGTCTGTAATTTGCTTGCCTTCCGCTTGTATATGTTGTTCTGTTATTTTCCTTTTAATAATCCAAACTCGTGAGCTCCTGCCACTTCATTGATAAGTGGACGCAGACACTGAGAGATGGCGGACTCACGGAAGAGCGCAGACTCTGTGCATGGGAGACTTCCCCACGAGAAGAACAAAGGCGGAAGTCTCAAGCGGACGATTGGAATCGCCGTGGGGCTGTTCTTTGTCGCCCTCTCGGCTTTCTTTTACATCCTCCCGAGCATGATGGTTATTGAAAAGAGCACCGCACCGAAAATTAAGCGTAGGTGGAATTTACTAAGTTTGGCGTCGCGTTTTTTCCCTTATTTGCTGTTTTCTTGTTTGCCACTTTGGTGTTTTTTGTTGTTGTGTGTGTGTGTGTGTACGTGTGTTAAAAGTCATTTCTGTCAAACTTGATGGTCCGAAACCCTTGCATCCAGTTTGTAAAGGAGTGTTTTGTGGTAGGAGATGGGAGGGAAGCTGTTGGATGCTGTTGTAAGTGTTGATGGACAATGCCTCTGAGGTGTGTGTTGAATCTCTGACCTCCCCATATGAGGGCAAGCATGCAGAACCATTACCGAAGCCACAAAACACTCCAAACGCACACGCACACACTCCCACACACACAATACGTACCCACCCACACACGCACAACACACTCACAGCACACACACACACATACATGCGAAATCAATCCGTTGTCACTCGCTTAATTCATCTCACCTTTCCGCATAGTCGCCACCAAAACACTGGTGTTGTTAACACGGATCAACAATCTTTTTTTTGTTTACATCTTTCCTTCTCTTCTCACCATGTCATGTATGTCAACTGTCTGGTGCGTCTTGATCCGGCCCCGATGCGACGCCCTCCTGCATGCATGCAGCGCGTTGCGGAACATTCTACGAGTACTGGAGTGAGTCGTGTGGCGCAATCGGTACTTCGACCGCCCGCTACTGCTCCGAGGGTGGAGAGCCCGTGCACAAAAGCGCATGCCGCACACACTTCTCGCCACAGAGCCGATCGTGTGGTTTGCTGGGCATTGGGTGCCGTGCCAAGTGCAGGAAACTGACGCCCCCATGCGGTATGTTCGCAGTGTGTGTGTGATGTGTGATGTGTGATGTGTGATGTGTGTGATGTGTGTGATGTGATGTGCGTGTGCGTGGGTGGGTGGGGTAAATAGGCGCTGTAATTACTGGGCAATTTTAATGGGTGGGAATCTGTATCAACACGTATGATACAACCACTGCACGCCCTGTTCCATCTGTGGTTCTGCCTCTGATGACATCATTTCATTGTCTGTGTTTGTGCGTTTCTCACCACGTGTGAATGCAGAGAGTGGACTTGTCAGATTTGCGACCACGAGCATCATAGTGAGCCCAAAGGCACACACTGTGGAGCTCTACGCCACGCGCAGCAAGGTACATGCTGTCTCAGGTGTCAAATGCATAAAACGTGTTATGTGTGTGTGTGTGTGTGTGTGTGTGTGTGTGTGTGTGTCTGCGTGCGGGTGTGTTTGTTTGGTCTTGTGAACTCAAGTGCGAAACCATGAACAACATGACCTATGCGTGCTCCATGCGATGTATGTATGAGCGAATGATGTCGGCGCTCACATGACTCTTTGTGCATTCCTTGGCATGTGCGTATGTGTGTTTTTGTGTGTTTTTGTGTGTTTGACTGTGTGTGTGTGCGTGCGTGTGTGTGTGTTTGTGCGTGTGTGTGTTTGTGCGTGTGTGTGTGCTTGCGCCTATTTCAGGGCAAAGACTCGAGGGCCATCATCACAGTCAATTACACGTGCCCTTCATTCACACCGAAAGAGCTCAGCGTTGATGCAGATGTTTCAGAGGCGGTCACTCCCTTTTCGACGTGAGTTGGATACTTTTACGCGTATGCGTGTGCGATGTGCAACGTGTGCACTGATACCACAAATACACACACACACAAACACACACACATACACACACACACACACACACATATATATATATATATATATATATATTATAATATATTATATTATAATTTGTGTGAATGTGCGGGGAGTGTGTGTGAGAGCTCGTTGATCGCTCATTTGTGTGCTCCGTGCAAGAGACTGCGTTGCCGGTTGTATGCATCTTTGATCACTATTCTGTGTAAATAGCGATGGGCGAATTTATTGGGTTTCCTGTTCAATGGAGCCAACTGAGGGGTTTTGGTAGCTGATTATTCTCGCTGATGTGTGTGAATGTGCGTGTGCTTTGTGTGGATGGGTGTGTTGTGTGAATGTGTGTGGGTGTGTATGTGTGGGTGTGTTTGTGATTGTGGCTGCGCAGATCCGATCCTGAGACGTTTATCGACAGCCGCGACGACGAGCGCTACATGCGGTACCGCGGGGGGCAATGCACGCATCTGCTCACTTACCATCGCAACGAAGCGGGACACTGCCCCCGCGGCGTGCTCGAGAGACAGCCCCACCAACTTGTCTGGATTGAGGAGGTGTGTGTGCGTGTGCGTGTGCGCGCGTGTGTTGTATTCTGTTTATGGAAAGATTTATTTCGTGCTGTTTTTGTGTGCTGGCGCCAGCACCCGCCGTTTGTGTCTGCATTGAAACATACTTTGGTTGTGCATGCCTGTTGTTGTGTTGCTGTGTTGTTGTTGTTGTTGTTGTCGTTGATGACGATGATAATGATGATAATGATGATGATGATTATGATTGTGTAACAGTTGTTATGCGCGTATATACTTATCACAACACCGATTGCCCACCTCCTTCATCTGCATGTGTGTGGGGCGCCATTACAGGACGGCGCAGCGAAGGCACTCCACTTGAATCTCGTCCCATTCATTGAAGCGGGAATTTCACACGTGGTCGTGTCCATCGCACGCGGAGAGGGAGCTGACGTCAGCGAGGCGCAAGTGACGACAATTTGGATTGCGGACGACAGCATCAAAAATGCTGGTGCGTTGTTGCGTTTTGTGTGTTGTTGCTTGGAGTGCTTAAGAAAGAGATATAGGATTCAAGTCAGTGTCTTTGGCGCTGTGCCCATGGACTTCATGAAAAAGAGAGAGAGAGAGAGAGAGCGAGAGAGAGTGTATGTGTGTATGTGTGTCTGAAGATTTTTGTGGAGTGGTGAGGGGAGAAATTTGTGAAACTGTTGCTTGCCTTTTTGTTATTCATCACCAACATCACTCACAGTTGCAAATCGAGCTATTTGTGTGTGTCACATTATTGGCGCATACGAACAGCAACTACCGACACCACAACCGCCAATTTAAAAACCTATGACCATTTCATCTGATTTACTTTCACATAACCCGATTCACCCTGCGTATTTTTCGTCCAACGGCAACACCAACCTTACTTAGCCGAACCTAACGACTGCCCATTCTGCTGACGCTTGCAGGGAAAATAAGGCTCGTTAATGCTAATCCATTCTTCATCGAAGATGCTATTTTCGCCACACTTGAACTTGAGCGGACGGAGGGGACCAGTGGTGCGTATTGCGCGCTTACAACACACATATATATATAGTAGAGTTGTAGACGGATACAGATACACACAGACACAGGCGCACACACACACACACACACAGCCACATACACACAGACACAGACACACAGATGCATACATGTCACAGATAGACATAGACACAGAGACAGACATACGCACACATACGCACAGACATACGCTCAAAGCAATGCACAAACACACACAAACTGCCAATGTGTTATGATCACAGCACTGAAAAAAATACACCCACCCAATCCACACAAACACACACACACACACACACACACACACACACACACACACACACACACACACACA
>CALSCR010002536.1:0-14044 GCA_943704495.1 Pigoraptor chileana
GGGGGGGGGTGCGCGAAAGTACAATAGAGGGAGATCACATGTAAGTATATTAGATGCGATGTGTATACGTGTGTGTGTGAACGATGCAAAGTCACTCACTGCTGTGTTCAGACCAAAGCTCTCCGTCAGTAATCGAGTTGAGTTTCGATTGATTCACAGACGTCGATGTGAGTGAGCACTGCCACATTGCATCGAGTGTGGTCGAATCCCACGCCTGCAAAGTTAAAAAGACCAAATAAACCATTACCAAAAGGAAGACCGAAAGAGATAGAAAAAGGGCAAGCAACCAAATAAAGCGCTATAATAAAAAAATAACCAACACACAAAATATTAGAGATGAGATACAAATTGTGACGATACAGGTATAATGCCGGAAGGCCAAAAACCAAAAAACACACATAATAAAACAACAGGCGCATCGCCCTCTCCTATTAGTAACAAAGCCACACATGACTTCATTCACGTTCAATAAGCAATTTCAAGCGATCTCCACAACCACAATTGGGCAAACAGCCGATAAAATGAGGAAAAAAAATAAAATTCGTCCGCCACTTGCCTTGATGGTCATCCACTGCTTTGCGGCGGTGATGATACACTGTCCGCTTTTGCTGTATGCGCACGCAGAAAGCTCACTGGCCTCGATTTGCGACTTGACTATGACGCGGTGCCGATGTATCTGTTGTGCGATCAATACAAGCAAGAACATGCACCAAACACACATGTGCACACACACACACATACACACACATGCATGCATGCATCGGGAGAGACTCTACATTAGTAACAACAAAGTATGCGAACACAACACGCGCATGCACACAAAGATGACATAAAAATGAATAAGACAAATTCGATGACAAGAAAGCAAACAAGCACAGGAGGCAGACGCACCGTAAATCCCTCTGCCTTTGTGCCGGGTACAATGATGACGCCACACAAGTAGCCGACGCCACTCTTTGCACTCATGAACCACTGGTGCTCTGCGCCGTACCTCTAAATATGCGAAATTGTGAGTACGGACATTGTGCACGATTCATGTGAGTCAGTGCAATTGACAGTATGTGTGTGTTTGTGTGTGTGTATATGTGTGTGTGTGTGGGTGTGCGTGTGACGAAAGCACGGTTTCGAACAGCGAAACCCCTTTCCAGTGCGTACTTACATAAGTGCAAGACACACGCAATAACAATACGCAACTAAGATCAGCAATGCAAGTTCTGGTCATCAAAGGTCACGTTTGGGTTGATCGTGTCTTCGTGATTTTGAAAAACCCACCTTGCTCTTCTTGATGCAGCAGGCGAGCGTTGCGTCCTCTGGTATGAGCGGCTGAAATCGCACAACCTCCAACCGAGGATCTCCTTCGTTGCGTGACATATAAATTGCTGCAAAAAAAACAACAAAATACACCATTTGATTCAGTGTGAGAGAGAACGTGAGTACCAAACCGCTTTTGGCACACCAATACGAGAGAGTGTGTGTGTTCTCAGTACTTTTGTGTGCATTGTGTTCGAGTGAGTGTGTGAGTGAGTGAGCAAGTGGGCGTATGCGTGTGTACGCGTGCGTGCGTTCGTGCGAATGATAACTGTGTGTGCGTGTACATCTGCAGTAGCGCGGCGCGCATCTGTGTGGAGAAAAAAAAGCCAACCGCCATACATACACACACATACACACACATACCGAGCGTTCCGCACATTTCCGTCAGCACGGCGGCATAGCTGATCTTTGCCTCCTTGTCCCTTAGGCTGCGCATGCTGCATACATTCATCCACAGGTGTTTTCCCAATCCATTATACAGCTGCTGCACAAATTGCGGGGAGGCTGCAGCAGTGTTGCGGTGGCGATGGCAAGGAGAGTGCGATGTCAATAAGCCAGGGGATAGTACATTGCCAGTGACAAACAAGCGTATTGGATCATGGAAGAAGGCATTTTGATTCAGTGCTTTACGCAACACTGAGAAGCCAAAACAAATAAATTAATAGATTGTGGCACACTATTCAGTGAACTGACGACATCCATCGGCGTAATTTGGGGCACTATCATGCGATTTGTGACCACCACGAGTGCGTCCCATCGACATCGCATTCTCCGTCATCCGCCTCTAGGGGAGTACTTTTCGGCGATCGGTACGAATTGTGTCACATCGGATACCGCGAAAAAACCAAACACACACACACACACACAACTCCATGCGCCATTTCCAAACTTACTGTATAGGGATCCTCGCAGTTGATCGTACTTTATGCGAGTGCTTGCAATATCATCCTTAAGTCTCAATTCTATTTCCTCCCGCCGACGGTACTATGGGGGCACAGACATACGGCAGATATACTTCTCATGAGACATTTTAAACAGAATTTGGTTCGGTTTAGGTGATCTACTATTGATATACGAATGCAATTTCTTCGGTTCTATTCCTCCACCGACACATACTCCTCTCCCACCTGCATGTGCATGCATGCAAACCATGGAACCCACCCGCAGTTTTTCCGCAATGAGTTTGAGGCGTTCGTTTTCGGCACTTTCCTCGCGCATTTGCTTGCGATACATCTCGTACTCGTGCGAAGACCCTGCCGCTTCAAGCCGCCTGCAAATTTGGATTGATACAAGATGCAGAATGGTTCAACGTCTGAATTTCTTTTCCGCCCAAACTGCAATGCGACTCCACTGTTGATGGCGATGCGCGCACTTACAGTAAAGCACACACCAGCCCACACGTTCTTTGTGTGCTGAAAGCAATACAAACCTGAGGACCATTTGTGCAAGTTTGCTTTCGTGATCTTCTACAGTGGAATCAAGACGGGTGACCTGTTCGAGTAGCGCCACAAAATCATTTCTCTCCTGGATGAGGGTCTGTGCAGCCTCCGACAGCGGAGGAGCGGTCAGGGGGGTCGGCGTTCTCTGCGCCATCTGCCTCCGTTCAGTTGAGCGTGCGCTTATGCAGTCGAATCGCTTCTGTATTCGCGTTCTTTCGTTCTTTCGAAGTCGGTTCTCTTATGGTCTGCATCTTGCGCATGCAGCAACTGTACAAATACAAAGTACGAACACAGCGCGGACTGCGGCGACGGTAGTAACGACTTTGCTGCTTTGCCTGGATACCACACATAATACTACTACTATTGGTGTTCCAATTGTTTCGTGAGCGTATCATATATTTGCAATTAGTAATATCTATGAAATTGTAACTGGCTGCAATGTTCTCATAACGAATGTATGAGAATGTTATTTTTGAAACTGAAGCACGAAAATATCGGATCCTGAAAAGGATATTTGTGAAATTTTGAATCGATAAATAGTTCAAATGGTCCAAAAAGGCACCAGTAACCACTCTAGACCTATATATGGACACCAGTGACAGTTTCATGCGGTTTTGAAACAAATTTATTATGTATGGAGATTTGTATGGAATGGATAATTTATTCCGCCATTTTCGTCGTTTTGAAATGTGCGCGTTTTTGGCGCGCACACTCAAACCACACACACAGAGTCACAGGCAGTCGCACAACACACTGACACACAAACATACACACACACACATACACACACACACACACACACACACACACACACACTCGCACAGTCACGCGCACACATACACCTCGCATCGCACATGATGCACCTCTCGCTGACCGCCGAGACTTGCGATAGCTCTGCCGGGCCTTATCATCTCCATCCGAAAAGCCACACAAATCGGCATCTTCACGAATGCTTGTGTTGTTTAGTACCCGGCCGAGTAGATCTTGAAGCTCGGGTATTCAGTAAGGTAGATTGGCGATTACAGCACGCAACTGTCATTGTGAGCAGGTTTCTCACTTTGTGTGGCGTGGTGTGCATTCTGAGAGGCCTGGTTGATTTTCTGCCCCATCGCCCACCCCGGACGTGCATTGTTGTTTGTGATCCAAGTGGAGCACACCAGTCCGATCGGCTGCCGATTGTGTGTGGCCAGTCTGAGGGGGTGAGTGTGGTTGCTTCTCCTTGCAATATCACACGTGACATTCTCACGTTGAAGCACACTGACAGTTTATACTTTGTTTCCATCTCCGTCCATGTTTTAAAAAATTATCATCAAAAATAATAATAATTATGTAATGTATTTTAGGCTAACTTGGTCGCGTATGACGCATCAACTGGGGAAATCCGATGTCGTATTTTTCATCTGCGTGGAAAGCTATATTGCGAGCATCAAATAATATGCTCGACCGCATCTCGCCCACTGATATTCGCACGGCAGATCAAGCATCCCACAGCCCGGCGAACATGGGCGACTGCCCACACCTGCGCGGGTACAAAGTGGATGCGACCCTGCTGAGAAGAGTAGCAGAGCGCCCACCGGACCAGCCCTACGCCTGCCTGGGTGCGTTGTGCTGTTTGGGCTGTTGAATACGAACATTTTTACACACAAACACAAGCAAACATAGCTTAAAAACATCGACTTTTTTAATAATATGTTTTTCGGTATTTCGTGTCAATGGATGCAGGTTGTGGCGAGGAATCTGAAGTATGGCTTTGCCTCGAATGTGGCCACTGTGGTTGTGGAAGGTGCGTAAGAAGTGTGGGCGGGGCGCGTGGATACCATCGAGCGGATCGGCCGATTTGCATCTGTCTCTATTGTTTCGAGTGGATGGAGAACCGAAATGCAGGAAAAATGTGTCATTATTGAGGTGTTTGTGTGAATTGTTGACGCTGAAAGCAAGACATACACACACACACACACACACACACACACACACACACACACACACACACACACACACACACACACACACACACACACCGCTGCTGCTCTTGATTTCGCATTTGTAGGTACGGGAAGGGACATGCGTTGGAACATAGCACGAAAAGCACGCATCTGATTGCGATGAACACGGAGAGCCTCGAATGCCACTGGTGCGTAAGTGGATCTCAAAGCCAGACGAGCAGTCCGAAACATACATAGTTGCACCTCACTGACTCCATCTTTACGACTGGAATCATTGATCCACTTGTAGCAATTCTTTCGGGACTCTGTTTTAATTTTTTGTCTGTTGTTGTATTGGGTGGCAGTTATGGCTGCGACTGTTATGTCGGTGAACTGGACCCGCCAGAGGATGTCATCAGGATCCGCAAGGCCTTTTTTGAAAATCCACGACGACGGTGCGTGGCGCATGTCTTGTTGGATTGCATCGTGTGGCATCAACTGCGCATGTGTGTGTGCGTGCATGTGTGTGTGTGTATGCGTGTACGTGTGTGTGCATGCATGTTTTTGTGTGTTTGTGTGTGTGGTTGTGGCTTATCATGCGTTAGGGGGTTCATCCCTTTGTTTTGTGTTTTCTGGGCGGACTGAGCAAAATATGTGCGACCTAAGGGGTGTCTGTCCGCCTCTATCCATCTAATCTAATTGTATCTGATATGAAATCTGATCAAATATGATATATCTTATCTAATCCCAACCATAATCATACAAACTCACCGTGAACCCAAGCAGGAAGCAGGGCCGTCCCAAGGGGAGCAAGAGCAAAAAGCGACTTCTTGCCGAAATGGAGGACTCTAGCTTCTCGTCGCCCTCGCCGGTGAGAAGCTCATGCTTTGCATGTGTGCATGTGTTCGACTATGAAACAAAAGGCTGGGGCAATGTTGGGTCCCATCACACACCATTGCAACATACTAGACACAAATGTGGGGATGTTTTGCTGTTGTTTGGACTGTTTTTATTTCATTCTCAATCTTAATGTGCTCAAAGGCAATGAGAATATGAATTCATTCCATCTGATCTCACAATAGAGCAAAATAGAGTGTGCCAATCAGCACTTCAGACTAACTTGTGTTGTGGCAGTCTTGCATGCGCTCCATTGGGAAACGTTTTCAACGCACTGTTTCTCCAAAATAGTGGCGTGTCGTTGGTGGATGTATTTCTTGATCTATCTTTGAGATATGAGATTTTGCGTATGAGTGTTACTGATTGTGCGTATCTGTCTGTCCGCGTGTTTTGGATGATGTGCAACTGTTATGATTCAGGCATGTCGCATACCGGACGCAAAACGGAGCGTTGGTCAGACGGGCTTGCGAAATCTCGGAAACACCTGTTTCATGAACGCTGTGCTTCAATCGTTGAGGTATGCTGTGTGTCCGAGTATAGTGTGTGTGTGTGTATGTGTGGTTTTTTTTGTTTTTGTATGCGATTCTAAGTGGATTCTGCATAGCCGCGCATTCGCTTATTTTTGCCTTCAAAATGATTCCTCCATGGCATTGAACCGAGTGTGCGTATCACGTCCAAGATCTAATGCATATACCGCCACACACACACCACTTGCAGCAACACTGATCAATTTCGGCGCTTCTTTTTGGACGCCGAGAACGACCATCCACCCGCGGCCACTGTTGACGAGCCTGCCGCGTGCGTTGCGTCTGTGGAGAAGGCAATGGGCCCTGCACCAAAGCGCGCGAAAACAGCACTCCAGGTGGATGCCATGGACGACGACCACGCCCACGCAGCACTGTCGCTGTCTGGGTCAGCGGGACACTCGCCGTATGTCACCCGAAGACGCAACTCAGTGTCCATTCCCACGCCAAGCGACATGTGGGTTGCTGTTCTTATTTTGTCTCTTGTATATATATATGTATGTGTGTGTTGTGGTGTTGTGTGTGTTGTGTGTGTTGTGTGTGTGTTGTGTGTGTGTGTGTGTGTGTGTGTGTTTGCTTGAATTGCATGACCGTGGGATTGATCGTCTGTTTGTGATGTATGCCCTCTGGATGCACTCTCTTGTGCACCGATTCTAATTGCGATGCCAATTCTCTTGCGTCTGCCATGAACACAAACTATCGAACAAATTTACAACATACACAAACACACACACACATACATGCGCGCGCGCTCAGATCTCTGAGTGATGAGATTCGCAAAGTGTTCCGTGCGCTTTGGGGCATGTCGGAGCATGGCCGCATCTCTTCATACAGTCCGGACTCTCTTCTGTCGACCGTGTGGAAGGTGCGCGTGGACACCTACATCAAATATATGTCCCACGTACTTCATGCAGGTTGCACTGTGGTGTGTGGGCACTCTCCCTGCAATTCGCGACATCTATCAAACTCTAAAATCCGATTATTTCTCTGCATGGGCACAAACATCATCTCTGCATGTTTCTTGTGTGGCGTGGTGTGTGTGTGTGCGTATATTGCGTGTGGCAGTTTGTACCACGCTTTCGTGGCTACCAGCAACAGGACGCACACGAGTTTCTGCGCTATCTTCTCGATCGCTTGCATAGCGAACTAGGTCCGCGGGTAAGCGATGGACGCGCCTCAATTCCATCAGTTGTGGAGGAGACCTTCCAGGGGGATCTGCTGAATGAGGTGCGTGTCTTTGCGTGTGCGTTGTGTCATGCCTGTGACTATGTGTGCGTGTGCGTGTCGTCGTGTGTGCATTTTGGTGTTATGTTTGTGACTATATATACCTGTGAATATGTATACGTGTGCTTGTCTTTGTGTGTGCGTTGTGGTCATGCCTGTGAATATGTCTAAGTGCATGTGCGGCACTTGCGTGGTTGTGGCAGTGGTTCTGTGACCTGTGGTCGTTGTGCACCGACGTAGATTCGTAAGAGTGTTTTTTTTATATACGGTTCGATTTCGCTCCCATGTGCTAGTGCTGATCGTCTGTCTTGCCTCTATGTCTGCTCTTGCACACTCCTCCTCAGGTCCGCTGCCTCACGTGTGCGAAGATTTCACGGAAGCACGATCCGTTTTTGGGTGGGTCTTTCCGTTGAATTGAGTGAATTTTTGGCTACATCTTTTGTCTGTCCGGACTGTTTCGCATTCACGTGACCGTCAAACGAACATTTGGTGCAGCACGTGATGGCAATCGATGCCACATATTCCCTAATCGCCCTTGTATTATATGTTGCTGATTGTGTTGTGTGGGTTGATTGCTTTTATGTGCAGATCTCTCTCTCGACATACCCGAGCGC
Organism: Pigoraptor chileana; assembly: GCA_943704495.1. Taxonomy (NCBI): domain Eukaryota; class Filasterea; order Ministeriida; family Capsasporidae; genus Pigoraptor; species Pigoraptor chileana. Next base: position 7,932 of record CALSCR010002536.1, read on the forward strand.
TTCATTAAGAAACGCGCGCGTGGTGAGCCCAAGACATCAGAAGTGTGCCAGCTACGTGGTAAGCAATCCAGTGAACGTCCACACGACTTCGTGCTCGCAGCACTAACGCCAAACCCACACAGCCCTGGCACCAACCCTAAATTTATAGTGTGTCGTGTGTTGCGTCTTGTGACAGTTTGGAATGCGCTGTTTGCCAAATGAGATTTTATCACGTGCCTACTATGGGGGAAAATGTACGCTCACACTCACGCACAAGTCACCACGCACACGCACCCACCCACCCACGTAAAGACTGCCTCGCCAGCTTCACTAATGTCGAGCAACTAGAGGACTCGGAACTCTACAAGTGCGATCATTGCCGTAAGCGGCAAAGCTCAACGAAGAAGTTTTCGATTGCCTCGCCTCCCAACGTGGGTCTTTTATTGTTATGTGCTTCATACTGTCCTTTCGTTTTCAGAGATTGTGTGTGTGTGTGTGTGTGTGTGTGTGTGCGTGTGCGTGTTTGTATGTGCGCCCTCAATGGTATGTGGTGGTGTCACGTTGACCTGACGTCTGCTTTCGTAGTAACCCTTGGCGCCGCAATACGGAAAATGCACCGCACAACCGAACCCATCACACACATACACACGCACAACTCACACTCACAACACAATCACACAATCACACACACACACACACACACACACACGCACACACATGCACAACAATCACACAATCGCACAAACAGGTGTTGTGCATCCATCTGAAGCGGTTCACGTGGGCATCGTACCCACGCACAAAAATCGATGCGTATGTTGAATTTCCCCTCAAGGGACTCGAAATCGGCGACTTTTGTGTCGGTGCGAACGGCGTGGCAAGCCCTCACGTGGGCGCGGGCTGCGTGTATGACCTCATTGCCGTTGTGGTTCACCACGGTGCCGGGTGAGTGAGACGAGTCATGCCACGCACGTGTCGCGTGTTGGGTTGGTGAAGATGCAGTGTGTTTGAGTGTGTGCCGGTCCGCGTGTGTATTCCTGTGGATATAGATGTAACTTTCGATGCTGTTGGAATATGTTTGACTAGAAGCGAATATTGTTGATAGCCGTTGGGATCTCGTCCGTGCTGTTCTTGTTGTTCTTGCCGGTTTCTGGGATGCCTGTTTCAGTTTTTTGTTTGTTTTTTCGTTTTTGTTTGTTTGGGGTTCTATAGTGCGGAGAACCATCCCCCCCGCCCCTTCTTCTTCGTCTTCTTGTTCTCACTGTCCTTGTATTCTCTCTGTGTTCAATGGGTCGCCGTCGATAGCGCTGGATCTGGCCACTATACGGCGTTTTCCTTTGATGAGAGGACAGGTGAGTCATGTGCCTTTCTGGGGGACTTAATACACCACAAATCGAGAGAATATGTAGAGCGAGACGATACATTGTCCGCATTCTTCTTCCACTTGAACGATCTTCTTCTCTTTGCAGATTTTTAAAACGGAGGCAAAAACTCAAATGAATTTGTCGCTTTCTTTTGTTGCAATTTTTACTATATTGCAGGCGAGTGGTACGATTTCAATGACTGCAACGTCAGCGTCACAACGGCAGAGCATGTCGCCGAGTCGAAAGCGTACATACTCTTTTACAAGCGTCGTGGAGCAGGCGGCGTTGTTGTCCCTGCGAGTGCGAGCGCACGTGTGTCTTCAGAGAATGCCAATTGCGCGCCGGTCGCGGACATTGTAAAGCAATCGACCACAAAACGGAAGGCATCCAAGTCTGCGGACGCTGCCAGAGCTGTGACAGTCCCGAAGGTGAAGGGTGGCGTGAAGAAGGGAGTGGCGTTGGCAAAGCAGGGCGCGGGGATTGTGCGCGCGGCGGAGGCACGGACGTCGTCACAGAGTGACGAAGATGACGTGCCTATTGTGCGCCAAACGCGATCCAAGGCGAAGCTGGCCACGTGAGGCAAAAAACACGGATTTTTGTTGGTCTTTCTTCGGCCGACTTTAAAATGAGCGACGCAATAACATGACAGAGCGTGACCGAACTCACGCCGCCGATGCAAAGCCGCACATCGCTGCACTCGATTCCACACTTCACCCCACCATGCCTCAAGTGTTGGGGGGAACGGAAACGGCATAAAGGCCCTCTGTCGCATCGAGAAGACGCGAGTTGCAGAGACGCCGACTCCCTGTTCGCACGCACCGCACCAATCCATCGTGATACTTTAGTTACTGGAAGTGCCGGGAGGCTCGGTTGAGTGTTGGACGCCACTGTTGTGAACACGGGACATGCTCCCTGTGCGTATGCAGTGCGTGGAATGCAAATGGAAGGGACGGCCAATACGAGGAGCCTGACACTGACGCGGGTCTCCGTTCCCGTGCGTCTTGATGATGCACGTCGATTTCATTGCTCACCGCCCTCGATGTCGCTGTGGGATGGCTTCGTTTATAGTGGCGAAAACACGTGCATGTGCACTCCCACTTCCACACACCATGCAACAGCACAGGGGCGGCATACGCACGCTGTTATTGTTTTTGTTGTTGTTGTTGTTTTTGTTGTTTTTCCGCGCCCGGTTTGGCATATTCACCGCTCCAATGCGGCCGCGACCTAGAGGGCATGCAGGGATGGATATTGTGTGGCGTGATGCGCTGGTGTCTCTGTTGAGTGCCGCAGCCATTTGTCTGACGGGTGTCATGTGACTGATCTGTCACAGCAACACGCATTCGACGTTACAAAAACACAATTACAGGACACACAAAAAAAAACAATGAAAAGGGATTTCTTGTTGTGGTTTTGGTTGTTGGCCATCACACCCTTCCATAACAACCATCTCAAGAACCGTAACTTGGCTTGTCTTAATATTATAGCTTTTGTATTTCGCCACATTCCGACTCAGACGCCCCGCATTGTGAGCGTCCGCAAAATTTCCCAACCAAATACTATGAGAACAGAGACCTAGTAAAAATCAAACGAGAGCGTTGCCTCGGCGCACTTTTGAAGAACACTCGGTAAAATGCCGGAGTAGCCACAAACTGCACGGCACTGACACCCGCACCCCCAGACACACTCACACCTACTACACCGACCCCCTCCCACGCCGATGCCATACACACCTCACACCACTTTTTATGCAGGAGTGGAGGGAGACGGCACCGAGATTTGCGTGTGTCACGCAATGCTTTTGTCACTTTTGACTCGACAGACACAAGTCGGCTTCGCATTTTCGTGCAAAAACCCACCGAAATAGCGTGGTGTCTAATCTCAGCGCAAAAAAACACAAAACAAACCGCATACCGCATTACGGCAGAAACCTAACAGCGTTTTGTTTTTGTTTTTGCTTTAATAGGTTGAGCAAACGAGGAAGAATATGAATCCCACATGGGGGTTAGCTGCCGGCGCAGAAAAAAGCACTACAGGAGTGGCGCTTGCCAAACAAGTGGCAAAAATAAGGAGTCGAGGCAGACGCACACACACAACACACACACACGCACATTGACATGATATGAATGAAAAGCGAGAGAGAGAGACTTGTGTGTCGGCAGTGTTATTGAGATTCGACGACAGTCTGTGCATTGTGTGCGTGGCGAGTGATGCAGGCGCGTGTGATGCAGGCGCGTCTGACCCCAAACAACAAAACATAAACCAAAATCGACTGCTTGTAGATAGACAGACAGACAAGTTGAGGAAGCAATATATACACAGAGAAAATATACAAAGGTGATCACGTGAGGGCGCGTGTGAGAGCGTGCGTTAGGTTGTTTAGATGGATAATGGGTGTGTCACGTGTATGTGTGTGTGTGAGGGAGGAGCCTTCCGCATTACGGCAAGATGTTGTATGTGATGAGATACTCGGGATAAGCCTGGATTAAGATAGAAGGTATTGTGTGTGTGTGTGTGTGTTTGGGGGGGGGGGGGGGGGGGGGGGGGTGAGTTGTTGAATTGTGTGTGTGTGTGTGTGTGTGACGCTCGACATGCAGCAGCAGCGAACACATTCCAACACAGCATTGCGCGCACCTGCTCTCCTCGGTAGATGACGTATTCCTTATAGACTAGCCCCGCCGGCGATGGCTCGCCAATGACCGAGTCGTGACCGGGCGGGGCGTGAGGTATCTTCTGTGCCGTCGTGTAAACGCACGGACGACCGAGTGCAACACTGCGATTTGCACAGAGGTGTAAGGATGCATGTCAGTGCCTTTGGCGCAATGAGCATTACACTCACAACAAACACAATTAACACAGGAGAGAACCAAAAGCAAAGAACAGATGAAGGATCATGCTAGTGTCTTGGGCGCAATGAGCATACACTCACAACAAACACAATTAACACAGGAGAGAACCAAAAGCAAAGAGCAGATGAAGGATCATGCTAGTGTCTCGGGCGCCATGTACACGAACACCCACAATGTGCACAGGGAGTAAACAGCAGCAACAGCAAGTTAAACAGGAATTTCAAACATCAGTGTTGCTGGCGTATGAGAAAGAACGAAAATTTGCACGCAATCTTCTAATGCAAGGGAGGGCTGAAAAGAGCGTTTGAATCGAGAACGCACAGACAGCATACATGCATGTAGCACCGATAAACCCACCGGCACATTAGCATTTGTCTCTCGCAGATATAGCAGCACTTGTCAGCATGTCTCGCGCATCCCGCACCGCCGCCAATGCCATTGACATACTGGTTGCTCTTGGACGACTCCTCCGCAAAGTAAATTCCTACGCAAAGGGATGGACGGACGAGAAAGGTAAGACAACAGGGAGGGACTAATGCAAACAAGCACAACGTATACGCACACACACACACACACACACACGCACCTGCACCAAACATCCCGCCAATGTAGGCATGCCGCTCGTCAAAGCCCTTATCCACAATGGGAAGCACAAACGGCGATCCGTGGAACAACAGCCGCTCATTCGGTTCGCCGGCATTTGACTCTGCGACAAGTTGGCGGCGGTACCAGTATCGCTCCCACAGTCTCCTATTCTGCACCCTCTTCACGCTGGTGATCTTGTAGTTGCTAAAAACGCCCCCGGCATCACCCCTGAAACAGCAGAGAGAGAGAGAGAGAGAGAGAGAGAGAGAGAGAGAGAGAGAGAGAGAGAGAGGAAGAAGGGAAGGCGCGAAGAGGAGGAAGAAAAGAATAATGAGAACGGGGATCCACTGAAGTGAAGTGGTACGGGTTGCAGATGCAATACAAGATACATCCATCGAGACGGCGAATATGCGACATGTAGTGCAGGTCAAGTCATACACACATACACATATACACAGAGATGCCAACATACACACCTGTGGTGGCGAATCGTCATCTGCATCATCTGCTCGACATATATGCGGTCGGCATGCGTCCCGTCAAGGTCTTGCACATGAAGAGCGTCAAATGTCGCTGGCCAAACCCAACTGGGCGGATACACGCATGAGATACCTGTTGTTGTTGTTGTTGTTGGTTGTTGACACAGTTAGCAAGGAAGTACGCGCACAACTCACCTATCAACCAGAGAACACACACACACACCGACACCCACAATCAATCGAAAAGTCGCACAAAAAATGACCCACCTGTGCGCACTTCCGCAGCCGCAGCAAGCCGCGCCTTTGCGTTTTTAAGCAGTTGGTGCCTGTGTCCGTACGCAGCCACGCCCAGTTCCTTGAGGTCATCGTGCGCCATCTCAGCGAGAATATCCAGCGAAATGCTCTCCTTGTCAAACAATTCGGCATACGAATCGAGCTTAAGACTCGCAAGCCACTCGCGCATTGAAAAGTCCTCTGCAAACCACAATGGGGACAATGGGGTTGCGATTGTGGGAACGAGAGTGAGCGAGAGAGTGTCGTGTTGTGGTAATTTTGCCACTTTTGTATGGTTGCATTTAAGACTGCACACAACCACAAACACAAGCGAAGTTGTGCAGAAACACGACAGCGCTATAGGTATTACGCAAGCGCAGAGACACACAGACACACCCACAGACACTGACACTGACACAGACACAGGCACAGGCACATACAGACACACACGCACACACGCACCTCTCCTGCCGACTGCGCCCATTCCGTCGGCGGGCGTGTGCGGTGGCAACTGATCCCTGCCCATCGCACTCCCGGCGGGTCCCATGTCAACAGACGACGCCACCCCCGCCGCCCCCGCGACGCCCCCG
>CALSCR010002537.1:0-10464 GCA_943704495.1 Pigoraptor chileana
CCCCTCCTCCCTTCCCCTCCTCCCCGAACTTGCACACTCTGAATCACTACGGCGTGATACGGCTAAGCAAATCAGTCAAATCAATCACGGCTTACACACTTGTTGTCGTATGCGATCGAAAAGCCATATGCTTCTGCGTTAGATCCCGTTCCAGTGAATGTGTACTTCAAAGGGCAGTAGAGCGTTGCGTTGTTGGCTCGAAAGCGCTGGGCGGTCGCAATCGACGCACCGAAAGCCGCAACAAGTGTTAAGATGGCGCAGACGGTGACAACACCAGGGGGTGCACGCGCACGATGCGCAGTGAGTGCCGGCACGACTGCCATCCTGACATGCGAGGGCGGGCACAGGATTAGTCGGGTCGATAAGCTCAGCCGCGCTTAAAGGTACTGTCCTTTCGGCTCAGTCCTTCTTCCTAATACTTCTTCTGATGGCGGCTTTTCGAATTGAGAGGATGCTGTACGTTCACGACGCTCCAGCCGAGCCGGAAGAGACGGGTATGGGGCTGTCGGAAAACTCGTTGGCATTACTGAACTCACTGGTTCTCTTCAACTATAATCAGATTGCCCGGGCCCCTCCGTGCCGCAGTCCGGGGACTGTGGCCATTAGAGGGATCTGACGCGATGGCGTGCACTGGGGTGTCCTCGCCGATCTGCGACTCAGCAGTCCCACCGATCTGTCTGGTGATCAATCAGTGATGATCAGCCGTGTTTGCGTGCATCATACGCTGACAACACTGAACACACCATCGGGTGACCCCGGCACTCGCGGCATTACAAACCGAGCCGTGCCGTTGTTACAATTTGACAACGAGGTGACGGGATTTGGCATGTGGAAAATTATTTTTATGTCCCAGTTAATATGGAGAATGTATTGAGCCGTCCTTTATTCGACGAAAACCTTCACGTGTGGAGGGCGATGAGGCCAACGCCCACGTTCCTGTATCTGCATCCGGGGTGTTTATCATTACGGATGTATATCACGTGACCACAGTTTGTGTATTGCGTCCTAAGGCGTTGAGCACCCCGGATGCCACGACCGAAATGGGTGATGAGTCCTGTTTGTGGCTCCGTCCAACTGTTCTCGGCTGTCAGTCAGACTGGTGTCGTTCACTCGGCCGACCGCCCGTCGTCCGTTCACTGAGGGGCAGCACTCTCAGTCTGACGGCGTGTTGTGATCACAACGTGATCACCACTGCCGGAACGCCGCAGTGTCTCACTCCTCCTCACACTTGCACTACCTGTCGTGATCCGGCCGTCCTCCGTCACCTTCCCGTTCGACTACCATGATGTCATGTATAGGACTGGCTGTGAAGCCGAGATTGTACGGATTTCGGCTCAGTTGTCACCTGCGTCGGAGTGAGTCCATACCAGCCGGCACAGAACTGAATCGACTGCCCGTGTGCGAGCCGCACTGATCCACTGAAATTCGCCACATCAGCACACAACAGGCAAACGCGCAACAATGTTGAGCCGGCGCACCTTGTGCATCACCGTGCTTGCAGCGTGCGTCAGCCTCACGTTTGGTGGGTCCGACTCAATGCCTCTGCCTACATTCGCTACTGACAGTGCTGCAACATCACTCTCCGCACTGATTTACTTAGAATCAGGCAACGGCCAAGCCCAATGCCACCGAGTCCGAGTCCGTTTAGAATGTTTGGTGCATTCAGTTACAGTTCCTTCCGATTGCGTGTATTACATGTACTCAGTTTTTTGTCAGCAATCAGCCTGGCTGGATCGAACATACAGTACGACGCCGGGCTGCGGCGCCAACCGACTAAGGGTCGGATTGTTAGAATGTGTGGACTTCGCTTCCCCGAGACGTGTGGGAGCGTGTCACTGCTTCTGATGGGGAGCCAGTTAGCTGTGTGTGGCTCTGTGCTGACCTCCTCGCCGTTTTCTTCTTCTCTAATTGTAATCTGTCACACCGTGGCGGTACACAATTTCTGTTTGGCTGTTTAGGGTGCACGAGTTTTACGTCGTTCAGCACCTGCGTCGGAGCAAGGGATCCTGACACATCCATCTTCTGTGCGTGGTGCCTTCCTGCGCGCGGTGGAATTGCAACTTGCACACTCGAGCTGAACTCAACTACCGTGCAGGTGCGTGTGCTCAGTGTAGTGCTTGCATCATTTATTCGAAGTCAATGCTATCTGACAGCATCATTCATGACACTGACACCCCCAGCTCCACGGCATCTTTACATTATGGCATCATTCTGTCCCATTCTTGCTCACCGACTGACTTTGCAGGCAGCGAGATGCGCTGGTGGCTATGTGGGCTATACTATGAAGGGGTCGGATGGCCGCTCATACAACAAGAGCACATCGCACGATCGCATGACTGCTGTGGGAAGTGAGCTCAGCTTTGTGAACATTTCGCTCGCCCTTCGTCCTGGTGAGTGTCGGCGTTGCTTTGGAAAGCCGCAAATCGGTGTCATATCAGATGCTCACGTTAGTGTTACTGAGCCATCTGACTCGTGTCTGATCTGATCTGCTACGTTTTCCGACGAAGCCGCCCCTGACCGAAGTGGATCAGTGGCACTGATCGGGGACCGGCGTTCACTGTGACGCGACACCTGTGAATAGAGACTGTCATGAGTGACAGTCGCACACTGTTCTTAGGTTCCGACGAGATGTGTCGTGGGCTCTCTCTCCTTTCCATTCACTGACAATTGACATCAATCGCACTCAATCCAATTGCACTTCAGGCGAGAAAAGCGACACTTTCACGGTGACGCTGACTCCGAATCCATGCAAGGGAGTTGATCTTTACTACCTCATGGATGTGACTGGGTCCATGCGCGACGACCAGTCTTCCCTCAAGGCCCTGGCCCCGGACCTTGCCAAAACAGCCCAGAGCCTCTGCGCAGCCAGCACGTGCACTGCTGCTCAGAAGGTCGGGTGCGGTCGCATTGGCTTCGGTACGTTCATCGACAAGCCTGTGGGGCCGATTGGCTACTGGGCGGCGGCACAACCGGCCAACAAGGTCGAGTATGGCGACGTCCCGGGACTGCCACTCGCGCCATCGCAGCGGTCATCAACACCCTTCAACTATGTATTCAAGAATGTGTTCGCACTCGACGATGCCTCGGAGGTGTCCACCGGCGCAAAGCTCGCCAACTTCACGAGCACAATCGGCAATCCCAACTTGGTGAGACAGGATTTTAAGGCGTCAGTCTCTGACAGCGAGTAACAGACTGTTTGATGCCACTGAGTACATGCATCCGGGGTAACAAGTTGTGCGGCGTCAACGTTGCTGAGTCCGACAGACATACTTTTCAGACACGTGCACGTGACTGCCAGCGTTCGCTTGGCTCAGTGCTCTCCTGTCGTTTTGGTCGGTGTGGCCGATCTTAGTGAAGCCCACACTAACCACACACATATTATTGGCAGATTGCATTCCCCAGTTGCATGCGGTGGTTGAATCGATGATTCCACTGGGAATTAAATGCAACAGCTGTAATGCTTAGAAGTCTTTTGCGACGTGCACGCTGACGCATGCATTTTTCTGTGCATTACCTGGCACATGTACTGCAGATTGCGGAGAACATCGACTACCCCGAGGCTGCCCTCGAAGCTCTCGTACAGGCGGCAGTTTGCGACACGGAGGTCGGCTGGCGTGCGTCCAACAGCGTTCGTCGCCTTATTTTCCTGGCCACCGATGCAGACCCGCACATTGCAGGCGACGGTCTGAAGGCGGGCATTTTCAAGCCCAACGACCTCACGTGCTCACTTCGCGGAACGACAGAGGTCGGCGCAGGCAACAAGGCGATCGATCGGGACTATCCGTCGCTGGGGCAGGTTGCCGATGTCCTCATCGGCCGCAACATCTTCCCCATCTTCGCCTCTCCGCGCAATAAGGTCCCGGGGTCGCAGTTTGAACGCGAAGCACCGAACGAGATCGTGTATCCGTCGATTCTCAGTGTCCTTTCCTTTGGATCAAATGTCACACTCACAGCCTCGTCCGACAACGCAATCGACGCAATCAGGCAGGGCTACGATCAGATACTCAATGGCGTGTCCATCCGCGTCTCTGCGGACGACGTCGACTTCACCATAACACCCGACAATGCCAAACTGCAGTGGAATCAGCCGACGACCTACACGATCACCGCAACCCTCCGCAGCAATGCCCAGCGTGGTCCTCTCCGCTCGACCGTCGCCACACCCGTGGGCTTTGAGGGCTTTGGCATCAACCTCATTACGCAGTTAGAGTACGAAGAGTGCACCCGAAGCAATCTCCCCAATTTCTTCGATATGACGTGCCAGAATGGAGGGGCTGTGAGCTGCGGACGCTGCATTTGTCCAAGTGGATTTGACGGAGACTACTGCGAGTGCAGCACGGACAGGAGCAATTGCCTCGAAAACGGGCTCGAGTGTTCAAACAAGGGCACGTGCAAGTGGGTTTTAATTGCTGTCTCTACATGTCATGTCTGCGAGGTTGCCCCTTTTAATTAGTCAGTTATTCGACCTTGTGTTCTTGCATTCACTGCCGCGGGGACTAACTGTTCCATCTCCGGATGTCTCCGTCCTGATGACGGCAGGTGCAACAAATGCATCTGCAAAGACACAGAGCAGGTTCTTGTCAACAATGTCTTCCGCACCACATCATACACTGGCGAGCGATGCAACTGCACACACTTTGACTGCCCCGAGGCCAACGGCATCCAGTGCAGCGGCTTCAAGTGCGGTTGCGAGGGACAGTGCGAGTGCCCCAATGGACGCACAGGACCCGCGTGCGAGTGCAGCGGTAAGAGCACGTGCACAACGGACGCGGAATGCGTCAACGGCAAGTGCCAAACAGGCATTGCGTGCCCGAGCTTCAAGAACTGCGAGTGTGCGTTTGGATACAAGCTGAGCGCGAACAACACGTGTACCGTCAAGGTGTACTCATGCCCCTTTGGACTCAACGGTCTAGCGTGCAGCGGCAACGGAGTGGACGACTGCAAGACGACAGGCAACTGTACCTGCAAGGGATCCTATCGCACGGAAGACATCAGCGATCCGTGTGCGTGCAACAGCGACCCGAACGCGTGCCCCAACAAATGCAGTGGACACGGCACGTGCAACTGCGGCGAGTGCCAGTGCGATACGAACTTTGTCTCGTATACGGAGGATCCCAGCACGTACGATTGTCGGTGCAGCAACACCCCGTGTCCAGACGACTGCAGCGGACACGGTTCTTGCGATTGTGGCGAGTGCAAGTGCAGCGGGAACTATACCGGCGCGGATTGTGCCAAGTACTGCCCAAACAAGTATCTCTCCGTCGGTAAGAAGATCACAAAGGATGACCTCGGGTGCAAAGAGGACTTTGACAGCGAGTGCGGCGTGTGTGTCTGCGTTCAGAACGATGGCCCCACTTGCAGCTGCAGCAAGAAGGAGTGCCCCACGGAGAATGCAAAGGTACTGAAACGCACGGTGCCTGGTGTTTGGGCGAAATTTCTGCTGCTGAAGCACTCGCACACACTTGCTCATACTTGTATGTCACTGTTTCGCATACAGACAGCTGACAGGCACCCATTTCGCTATTATTGTCCGATTTCAGGAATGCAGCGGGCACGGATCTTGCAAGTGCGGTGTGTGCCAATGCGACGCCGGCTGGGTCGGTCCAAGCTGCGGCTGCGACCAGTCCCTCAAGTGTCCTGTGGATATCAACGGAACGGAGTGTGGCGGCCCCTCCAACGGACGTTGCGTGATGGGCGAGTACGACGCGTTCTTCCAGCTCCAGTGTGGCGTGTGCGAGTGCGCTGTCGGCAATCGGTCCATTCCCCTCTTCAGCGGCGCTTCTTGCAACTGTTCAACAAGTGAATGCACCAGGTCTGACGAGGAGGGCAGGCCCGAGTGCGGCAGCCAGGGCGAGTGTCGCTGCGGCAAGTGCGTATGCAACCCGGGATTCCAACTCGACAACAACGGAGTGTGTCCGCAGCGATGTGACGGATCCAAAACGTGCCCAAAGACAAACGGCGTCGTCTGCAACGGCCACGGCACGTGCGAATGCGGTGCGTGCAATTGCGATTCAAAGTGGGACGGGCTCGGGTGCGAGGTGTGCAAGGACATCAGCTGCTACGACTGCGCGCCATACTCACTCTGCAGCGACTGCGCACAGCAGAACAACTTCTGCAAGTTTTGTGCGACGGAAGATGCGAACACCGGCGCAATCGTCTCGTCAAAGTGCATAAAGGCAAACGACAATTCCACGCAGTGCAGCGTCACCTACAAGGACTATACCGACTGTCAGGGTGCGTGTGCTGAGATGCTCGTGGCTTTGTCAAGATCAATCAAAATTAATCGGCGCCATCTGTGTTGTCGCAATGTACTTGTTGATTCCTTTCTGTATGTGTATGTGACACAGCCACACGCCTCACTGACTGCCGGTTGGTTTGTGGCGTTCGGTTGAATTCCATTTGCAGTTGGCTCCAGTTCCGGAGGCATTTCAGCGACGACCAAGATTGGCGTGGGCGCGGGTGTCGGCGCCGGTCTTGCGTGTGCGGGTGTTGCGGGCATTGTCGGATTCAAGCTTGTGCAGCGACATTTGGACAAGAAGGAGTGGGAGAGATTCGAAAAGGAGCGACAGGTCAGTGGGCCACTGAATTGCCTCGTTTGGATCTGCATCGGATTTCCGTGCAACTGCATTATCAATATTTGCGGCAGTGCAACACACACAGTTTTCGATTCCCCTGGGACGATGGCAGTGTACAAATTTTTGCCGTCGCCATCCATCGCCTGAACGAATGCACAAACACACCATTCGCACACTAAAAATTGCAGCGTTCCGAGTGGAAGTCTGACCAGAACCCGCTCTACCAATCGTCCATCCGCGAGACGGAAAACCCGCTCTACATCGGTCGCGAATAAGTTGGTAGCCGTGTATTTTGAGGGACCTGTGGTTCGCCATTCAGCGCATGGCTCGTTGCATTTACAAAGCACACGCATCACGAAGAAAAATGTCGCGCGCTGGTGTCCAGTTTACTTGGCCAGTTTATATTATGTTTGATTACATTCGGCTGCCCTGTTGAATCTTTTTATAGCAGAACCAGAGACCCCCAGCTGATTTCAATGACAACTAGCTGACAATTGCATAGCAACGTGCTCACCATCTTGACTATGCGGAAGCGAACGACAAACTTTAAAACGAAGTAAATGACAAAAACATTCATCGGCACAAAACAGGGGTGCTTCTTCGCATAACGAGCATTACCTTAGAGGGTTAAGTCTGTTTTTGTTTTGGGCTTAGGGCAAGGGTTAGAGTAGGGTTAGAGTCGCTTCCGATTGGGCGGCGTTTGGCCAATGGGGAAGACCCCTCCTCACGTGCATGCTGCGTGCTGCGGATGTCGGCTGAATTGACACAACAGAGTGCGGAAGATTACCGCACACGATTTGTTCACTCGCGTGCCAGTGCACCCCGACTGCTAAGTGTGGTTGCGGGGGACCTACATGCACGTTGCGTGTGGGATGGGGAGCTGGGGGAAGAATGTGCTGCAGATGCACTGATATAAGCGACATCCGCATGCAGCAGACAACATTCAATCTCCATCCACCCCGACCGACTGCCCTCTCTACTGGCCAGGGAAGTGTCGTCAGTAAAGCTGCAAGAATGGCGTCCATCTCACCAATCTGTCGGTTCATGTCTCGCCCGTGCGCCATACTCGCGGCTGCACGGTCGCACACGAGCGCAGGCATCGCAATCTCAAGGCGATTCACGTCGTCGGCTGCACGAACAACACATAAAACACACGGAGATGGCGGTGATTCTTGGAGTTACTGGACTCTTGCGTCGCGCATCGCCGCGGGTGCCGTCGCTGCCGTTGCTGTTGTTGGGGGAATGCACGTGGCTGCCAAGGAGGTATGTGCTCCGTTGGTCATTGCCCGCTGGGCATCTACTCACATGCTTTCCCTCGCATGCGTCATTATAATTGTCCATGTCTCAGCTTCCATCTTCTTTCGAGCATTCGATGTATTCTTCCCAGTTCAATTACTGAATGCATTGTTTTGGTTTGTGCACATTTGTGAATGCAGGAGCATGCCCACACGGAGCCTGCCTCCCACTCGACAACACACCATCCCACCAATGTCATTGACGCACACAGTGTGGGGCGCCCCGCAATGCACGTGGATGGCAATGACGTGCCCGCGTGGCTCGAGGCGCTGAGGTCAGATCCCGCGCTGACGGTGTATGTGCCGTCAAAACTGTTTCCTGCTCACGGCGATCACTTCATTCTCGACTCACTGAATGGACCGGGAAAGATTCAGGCATATGAGGTGTACCATGACAAGTGAGTGCAGTGGACGATGCGACTGTGTGCTCCGTTTCTCTTCAAGGGCCTGTGGAGTCCATGGGGTAGCGTCCAAAAGCACTGCCTTGATTCCTATATCTTTAGTCACTCCGCATAGTTGCATCTGCACTGCAATGCGCTCTCAATCATTTCGCATTGTGTGCTTTTGTTTGTGTGCTTGTTTGTTTGTCTGTCTGTCTTCGAGTAACACATTTGTTCGTTCTGCGTTGACCCTCGCTCTCCTGTCGCCTTCTTTGTGTCGTTGCAGGGAGAGCCAGAAGATGTTCAGTGTGGTGCACATTGGGCGCATCATGTGCGGGCATCGTGGTCTTGTGCACGGTGGCGCGCTCGCATCGATCATCGACGACTCGTTTGGATGGCTCTTCATGACAAGCTTTGGCAACGGATTCACCGCAAACTTGGTGTGTAATGTGTCTGTGTGTGTATATGTGTGTGCATTATGTACCGACCAGTATGTGTCTGTGTATGTCCGTGGTGTGTGTGTGCGTGTATATGTGGTTTGTGTGTGTGTGTGTGTGTATCTGCCCATGCTCTCTGTCAGTCGATTGCTTTGACGTTTACACCTCTCTCTGTCTCTCTCGCGTCCTGTTTGTGGAGTCCATGGGCACAGCGCCTAAAACACTCACTTGAGTCCCACAGCTCTCTTTCGCGTCCTATTCCAGTGTTTAACCCATTGGTAAACTGCGACGGATTTGAATTTGCGTCTTTTTTCTCACTCGCCCTCTCTCCATTCGATCGTGTGATGTCTCTTATGCTGTCTTGTGCTGTACAGAGCGTTGATTATCGCAAGCCCGTGCCTGCCGATGGCCTATATGTGTTCAGGTGGGTTGCTGTTGTCTAAACTCACAATCACAAACACAAAGTCACATACAACAGGAGTGACAATATTCTTCTATGCACTCTCTTTCTCTCCTTCTCACTTTCTCTGGCGGAGTTCATGGTTTGCTTAGTGCCTTTGACGTTCACCTAAATCCTGCATTTATCAGAGTTCCCCCTCCGACACGCACACATACACACACACCACGCGACCAATTCGCCCATCGCCTCCTTCATTCAAAACACCCCACTGATGTCTGGTTGGCGCAACGTGGCACCATTTTCCGCATCTCAGGTCCCAAGTGGAGCGCACCGAGGGCCGCAAGTGCTGGCTGAAGGGGACCCTGGAGGACGGCAACGGCACTGTGCACGTGGAGGCCACGGGGCTCTTCATCACGCCGCGGGATGCCGGCAAGCCCCTCTACCGCCTGCACGTCAACGAGCAGCAGCAGTCGGACAGGTACGTGCGTGCGTGTGTGTGTGTGTGCATAGTCCGCTTTGCTGCGCGCATGGAATAAGTGAAGAATGGTGTTGGCTGTCGGTGTGTGGGCTTTGCATTCTGTGGTCGGCTCATCATCCGTTGCACCACTTCCTCCTTTCACCTCTGTCATCCGCAGCACTGCGACACCCGCCACAACAGTAACCGCATCTCACTAATATGATGCGTTGCACTGGCATTATAATCGTGCGTTTCTGCGTTGCATTTGCCATTTGTTGAGCTTTTCGCGCGTTGTCCGTCATTGTATGTCCGGGCAAATGCTGTTACTTGTCGCGGAGTAAATAATGTATTTTAAGTGTACTTTTTGTGCAGTGACTTTGAGCCCTGTGCATCGATATGAAGTGTTGTATGTGTGCGTGTGTTTGTGTGTGTGTGTGTCTTACGTATGTATGTGCGTGTGTGTTTGTTACTATGTGAAGGGCGCCCTATCTAGGATTGCAAATAATGGCGACACGGGCTGCAGCTAGCGCAAACAAAGAAGCGAATACGGTGCGCGTATGGCGCGGCATTCACACGAGCATGTTGCAACCGTGCACAAACAATGGGAGAATGTGTGTTAATGTGCCGTTCCGATGTTCATTGTGCCGCCGTTGTATCAGGCAACAGACAACCGCACTGGCAGGCAGCCAAATCTCGCATCCGGGTGCGGCGGTCACGTGCGCAGTGTGGCCTTGAGTTTGCCCATATCGATGGCCACTTTCGGGCGCGCCGCGGGAGGGACGGGTGCGGCCTCCAGCTGGGAGCAGAAGCGTTTGAATTCTTCCACCTGCATGCGCGTGTGTGAGCCGTTGCAGAGAAACGGACGCACACACACACACACACACACACACACACACACACACACACACACACAACAACAA
>CALSCR010002538.1:0-10441 GCA_943704495.1 Pigoraptor chileana
AGTACTGCCGTGGGAGACCAGGCGGGAATACCACTTGCTGTAGCCTCTTCTTTTTTATCTTTTTCCGGCTTCGTCCTCTGGCAGTGGTACAATTTTTCGTCTTCAATTGTTACAACTTTTCGCCCGCCCGGCTCAGCGGACAGGAGCCCGGCGTACTGAACTCATAATGCTGCTGATTTGGCACGTGATCCTCACGTGATACATTCAGTCGTTAGAGCCTTTACAGTGGCAAATGCGGCTGTTTTCGCAAAATGTTCAAATTACATTTTGCGGTGTTCAAATTAGCCACATTAAGTACATTTCCTTATATTATGAAATGTATAATCGTCCATACTATTTAAGACGGCACATTTACTACTGAATTGTGGGTTTTGAAAAATCTTTTTGGACCCGACCGTGATGAAACATCTGTTCGTGGATGCACACCGAACACACTTTTGCGCATCTGTTTTTTTAAGGAAATTGCTCTGTCAAAGGAAAATAAGTAAATAATTCGCATGTCATAAGAGACGGTTGTTGATCTTCTTTTAATAATAGGGCCGTTCTTGCAAATCCTTGAACGAAAACTGCGGCGAAAGTGGAGTGTTGAGTTTGCGCACCTATTTGCGGAGTTCGTTTTTCGCGAACGCGTAGCAATATTACACACAGTTCGACTATCGACATAAGGAATGGCGGATACGGAGGTGGTGGCGGACACTGCACTCGAGGTGAATGCAGTCTTCATTGGCAGTACAAGCCCCATGCCGTTGTTGTGTATAGGTGTTTGGTGAATGCAGTCTCCTTGGCCGTACGTCTCGTGCTGTTGTTGTGTATGACTTCATTTTCTGCGCAGGTGAATGCAGTCTTCGTTGGCAGTGCATTGTCCCGTGTTGTTGTTGTTGTTGTCGTGTATGTCTTTTGCTCTCCATTGTATGAATTGCTGTGGTCTCTAGTAATGTATGTCGATGTGTGTGATCTCAACTAAGCGCATACATGAGGGTGCGGAGTTGTGCATTCATACATACGATGTTAGTGATCAAGTAAGGAACGTTTCTCAAACTCCGAGTCTCTGTGCTTTTCAAGGAAGGCAAATTCTTCACTTATTATTAATTAATTTATCACGATTAATTCGCATTTATTCACTTGTAACACACTTCTTTGCCTCAATTGTGCTAACATATATGCTCTCGCAAACTTTTCCATCCATTTCACGCTGCGCGTGTATAAGGCCCCTGTTGATGGAGCTGACTCGTCTCTGCCACTAGATGTGAGCGTGAAGCGACCCCGCGAGAATGGAGATGACGCATCGGATGCGCCGGCAGCAGAGGGTGATGGCCAGCCTCGAAAGAGGGAGCGTCGACGAAAGAACATGTGGGATGCGCCTGCATCTGGAGAAGGTTCGCCACATTGTTTGTGCGTTTTTCCTTTTTCTGTGTGTGGTTTGGTTGTGCATGTATTTGCAACCAGTGCAGTGTGTGAATTGTGAGTGTGGACAAGGTTCATTTTGAGAGTATTGGATACGTCGGCCCGATTTACTCAACGCGCAAATACTCACATACACGTGTTCACGTGGTATGCGTTAAATGCACATAAACACAAACACAACAAACACACGCGCTCACAAACACAAACACACGCGCGTATATTCCCTCCCATCAGCTCCCATCGGTGCTGGTGTGCCTGAATCTCAGCTCCCGCAGGAGCAACAAATGAAGCTGAAGAAAGCGCGCGAATTCGCCGCCCTTCAATCGACCATCATTGCGAATGCGATCATGCGCGGCGGCCCCATCCCGATGCCGATTCCACTTCCCGGCGCACACTCGCTGCTACCAGCGCCAATGCCTGGCATGATGATGGGTGGTGGTATGTTCCCGCATCCAATGGGCGCGCCAATGGGTGCACCGGCGGGACCCACGCCCGAGCAGCTCAAGATGCAGGTTTGTGTGTTGGTGTGTCGGTTTATCGGCTGTAAATTTGTGTGTGTGTTTATGTGTTTGTGTCCTTGCATCGAATCCTGGCCTTGGAGCCTGTATACCGAAACTGCGGCCTTGTTTCCCTACTTTTAGTTGTACACGACCAACACTGCACAACTCTCACACACACACACGTCTGAGTGAACATTCACACATGTCCTTATTTTATTTATGATGCTTTTAAGCTCTTTTTACAACAACATCTCACACGCACACATCCATGTTACAACTCTAATCAAATCTTATGTGCACAAATGCATGTGATATGAATCAGGAAAACGCTGCCAAACTCCGTGCCATGCAGCAAATGGCTCGCCTCTATGTCGGATCCATCGCCTTTGATCTTGCAGAGGCCAACATGCGAGAGGTGAGCGCGCTTCTCTTGTCTGATTGCCAACTTTGCTTGTTGTGTCGGTGTGCTTCATTCCAATGTCTGGGGTATTGTTCTTAAGACACACCCTGTTACTTCCACCCCGATTAAGTTGATTCACCGATTCACCAAATAGCACGTGTCTTGTTTGTTTGGTCACATGCTGGCGTGCTTTATCACAAAATTCAAAGTGTCGTTTGCTCTCTTTGTAGCATTGACTGGGCATTGACCATCCCCCACCCCCCCCACACACACACAATTGCGCACTCTTGCAATCCATTCACGTGCACATTGTACCGAAACACTTACACACACTGTGCGCACACCAACTCTCGCGGCCAGCTTTTTGCTCCATTTGGCGTTCTAAAAACCGTTCAAATGTCACACGAACCGACGACGGGCAAGCACAGGGGATACTGCTTTGTGGAATATGAAATGTACGAGGGTGCGGTGCTCGCCCTTGAGGGAATGAACAACGCAAACATTGGTGGCCGATCACTCAAGGTATGTGTGGGTGTGGGTGTGTATATCTGTGTGGTGTGGTGGGTGGGTGTGTGTGGTGGGTGTGTGGGTGCGTGGGTATGATGTGGGTGGTTGCGTGGGTGCGGTGTATGTGGGTGGGTGCATGGGTGGGTGTGTCTCTGTGATGTGTGTGGGTGCGTGGGCGTGTGTATGTCTGTGTGGATGTAGGTGTCGATGTGGATGTTTGTTGGATTGTGTGCTGTTGTCTCGCTCGACTGTCCCTTGCCTTTATCACATCCACACACTCACACACACCACACACCCAACACATGCGACACCGTACCTTACCCATTTTCCACGCAATTCCTTTTCATTTGTTCAGGTTGGTCGCCCACAAAATGCACCTGCGCCGACCCCACTGTTTGAGGAGGTCGTCCGGGAGAGCGAATCGAAAGCCCGCGTGTATGTCGCAAACATTCACGCGGAACTTAACGAGAGCGACATTAAAAGTGTGTTTGAGGCATTTGGATCAATTGTGTCGTGCAATCTGATCCCCGATCAGGGAGCTCCCGGGAAGCACAAGGGCGTGGGCTTTATCGAATATGAGTCCATGCAGTCGGCAAAGGATGCGATTGGTGCGTTTGTTAATTGTCTCTGTGTCACTCAAAGTGCATACTCGCGTGATGTGCTGGTGCTATCTGAGTCTGGTTGTTGTTGATCCTGATGATCCTGTTGTTCTACCCACATCTGCGCTCACACACACACACACACTCACACACACACGCACACACACATTCACACGCACGCACACGCAGCATCCATGAACAATTTCGATCTCGGCGGGCAGCTGCTGAAGGTGGCAAAAGCAGTGACTCCGCTTACTCTCCTTCCGTCAAACCTCGCCGTTGCACAAGTGAGCGCTGCACAGCAATTGGCTATGCAGGCAGCCGCAGCCGTTGCATCGAAACTGCCAATGACAACGACAAGCACGGCCGCCGCCCCCGGACAGGTGTGTGCAACTATGTGTTGTGTGTGTGTGAATGTGCTCTCTGCTGTGCTGTTTGGCAGTTGCGAGCGTGCTATTGGTATTGGCAGTGGAGATATGGGTTGCGCGGTCTCGCTATTTATTTTGGAGGGGCTGAGTGCAATGCTTTGAGAGTTGTGTTTTTTGTTTGTGGGCTGTATTTAGAAATTTTCCAAGAAAATTGTTCATGGAAGTTATAGATGTAGCACGTTTCTTGGATTCGCTGTCTGCTCATCGACTGCACAAGAGAGAAAGGAAAGAAAGTGGTTATCGGAGTGTGTAACAAAATACACAACACCATGCCGAGGTACAGGGGCAGTGAGGCTGTGTGTTTCAGACGGGAGGAATTCCTTTTGTGTTATCAGTTATTGTTTGTGACCCTTGTTGTGTGCGTTCACGTGACTTGTCCATTGCACTGGTCATTGGTGCTGTTGTGCGAAATTGCACAATTGTTGTGGTTCGCGACTTAACCTCAAAAAATGGACGTGTTTTTGCTTCATTTTTGTGTGGAACACTATTTGGGTGCGTCGGAAAACAGTCATCCATGGCTCAGCTTATCGAAGGTGCGTGTTGCGCAAATTGTTTTACAAAAAACGCATTATGTTTTCCGATACTTTTTCCGATGAATTGCCACTTTGATCTCCGATGGAATGTTTCACGCCTCTCTTCTCTTTCTGATGTATGTATGTGTATGTGCGTGTGTGCGTGTGTGTTTGAGTGCGTGTCCCTTATTCCCCACAGCTTTGAACGTACGCGACATACTCACGCACTCACATTCGCACAATTCACACAATATTACCATTTTGCGTGCACGCACCACACATATCTATATGCAGCTTGACTAATCCACCCATTTTTATTTCTCACCGTCAATTACATCACCGCTTTGCTGCATCCGTGCGCGTCATGTGAACAGGCGCTGCGCCTCTCAACGGCGGCATTCCGACCCCCGCAGATGTTCAGGCAAAGATGGCGAAGATCACCGAAGAAACCATGCGCAAGAAGGAAGATACACTCGACAACGAGGAGTCCATGTCGATCAAGGGGACGACGCAGCGGCACTTGCTCATGCAGAAGCTGGCGCAGAGGGCCACAGACGATGTGCGTAGCTTGTGTGTGCTTTTATATCCCGAACGTGCATGTGTCTCTGTTTCCGTGCATGTGTCTGTGTATTTGTGTCTGTGCCTGTGTGTGTCTGTGTCTATGTGTCTGTGTACGTCACCATCATTTTTGTCTTCCCAAACTCATTGCATCCCTTTATTCCATCCCTTGCCCCTTACGCATGCCAAATGTGACGTGTGCATTATCCATTTTTTTTGTGTTGCGCACTCAGGACGTCACTTCGCGTCTTGTCATCCTGCGTAACATGGTCGGTCCCGAGGACATTGATGAAAGCCTCAATGGGGAAGTGGCGGAGGAATGCGAAAAGTATGGCGGAGTTACGCGGGTTCACGTGACCACCGATATGCGGGCGCTGCTTGCGCGTCCCGATGAAACGCCCGTCAAAATATTCGTCATGTTCAATTCGACTACTGGTGGGTCACATGGGCTGCTCGTGTTTGTATCGTGTGTGCGTGTGTTATGCATGGGCTGTGGATATGGGTGTGTGCGCGTGTGGTTTTCGTACCTATGAGCCATGTCGGATTGTCTTTTGCTTCGGTTGTTGATGTCACAGTCGTTTACCGTTGTCCACACATGCACACACTCACTCACTCACACACACACCCTTGCCACGTGCAGCCGCCCAGAAGGCTGTGGATGGGCTCAACAAGCGCTGGTTTGCGGGGCGACAAGTGCGCGCGGAGCCTTACTCTGAACAGCGCTTCCTTGCCGGGGATTACTCGGGATAACTGTCTGGGATTACGCGGGATAGTTTGGGGGAGGGAGGGGAAGCGGTTTCTATGGGCGTTGATTGCCTTGAGCATAAATAGGTGCGGACTGTGCGATTGATAGATGGGATTCTTGCGATTGCAATTTCTTTTTTTTTGGAATCAACACCGGCAATGTTCTGGTTGGCCGCTTTACCTTCACTGAAACGCGCTCTTCCACTTTACTTTGCCTTCCCGGTCCTTGTTTCTTTTGCAGTGAGTCCGTCGCATTTGCATACACGCACACGCCATTGTAAACAACACGCATACACAACCGCGTGCACTCATACACACACACTCACTAGCGGTTTTCCCACTCGTTGACAGTATTGTCAGACGCTCTCTGATCCCCAATATATAGGTTGATTGTTGCAAGGAGTGTGTCTTTGCTGAGCGAGATGGTCCTGGTATATACTGCACACACACACACACATATATATATATATATATATATATATATATATATACTCATGTTCGCAGTTGACCAGGATAGAGTGTAGTATCAGTCGAGCCCATCACGGTTGTGTGCAAGGAAACCCTAATGCCATGCGAATTGAGAGTTGATCAAAAGCACTGTCACCACATCGCGAGGAGCACGGAAGAATAAGTGGTGTGCAGCATAGGTGAGTACCAACTTTCCATTGTGGGGGAGCCACCGGGAACAAACATATGCGATTCGTGTGGCTGGTGTTGTTGCAGCGTAACGCTCGATTCATAACTTCTGACGCGCGGATTTGACCGTAAGTGATGAGTATATTTATGGAAACAAACGCTCGCAAACGGACAATACGCCCAACCATACACACATACGCGCGCACACACATACAAGTACGCCCACGCACACACACACACACACACAGTTGCTCTCTCTCGCTCTCTCTTCCTTCTCCTTCTGTCGGTTTGTCATCTCTGTCAAAAGTGGAGATTCATAATCGAATCCTTTGCAACGAATCCGTCATTTGCCGACAACAACGGACGCCCCGTCGTCGGTGACATCATTCCCGGCGCGTTCAGTGGCGTCATTTTCGCGGTGCGCAGAGGTGTCTGTCCATTGTCGGCGTCGGCGTCGCCCGTCCCTCCCTCTTCACCAACCGCGCCTTCGACCCGCACGTGCATCGTCAGCGGAACATCGTCCTCGTCGGCCCGCAATTCCGCGTCGAGTCCCAGTCTCTCCACAATGCGACTGAGCTCCTTGAATGCGTGGACGATCCACGCAACTTCGTCTCTCGTTTTCGTGTCGTATGGCGTTTCTTCCTCGAGTGCCCTCAGGTAGACAGCTGCCGGATGCTTGTCCGAGTTTGTCTGGAGGCCGAGATGCTTCACAAGAAGGCCCACTGCAAGCGCGCGCAGTGGCCGATAGCACAGCAGCGACAGGTAAAACCCGGTGAGGAGCTGAAAGCCCACTATGAACGCAAACGAAACGCAGTGGAAAATGTAGTGTCCCGTGAGGCGGTGGCTCGCATCCGTCTCCTTGGTACCCCGGATGAGAACAACAATCGTCGGCGAAGCGGCGGGTACATTGTTGAGCGTCTTTGACTTGACTGGCTTGATGGAATACGTCATTCCACCGTAGTGCGACGAGCGGAGAGTGACAGTCTGTCCAGACTGCATTGCCTTGAGGATTTGTGACTGGTACGCCCCTGCGGGTGAAAGCTGGTCGACGTCGACCACGCCTCCCTTATGTGCGATGTAAATGCCCGTTGCTGTGCGAATGACGCCATCGGATCCCACGTATGCGATTCCCGCATAGCCTGTATCGACGGCGCCGAGTATGCGTTCCATCATGATGGTCTTCCCATTGACAATATCGCCGGACACCAGGACACCCAGCGGAGGCCCCGAGGGTGCGGTGTACCCATACACGGGTGTGGCGGTCCACCGGATCAACAGCTCGCTCGCACGCGTTGCATTCGGCTGCAAAGACGAGTCAGCAACGGTTGCAACCAACTTTTCCTGCCAGATCGGAGGGAGCTCACTGAGGTACTCTGAGCGCGTTATCGTTGCGACGAGCTTCACCTGCTTCCTCTGCGATAGCGCTTCCGTGACAACGCCGCTGGGATTGAAGGACTGCCCCACACGCAGTGCGTTTCCACTGGCAATAATGGTCGTGTCGGCCGCGACGAGTGTTGCGTATTCCATTTTCCTCGTTGTTATTTCCTGCTTCAGTAGGGCCACAACCGTCGCGAGCGTGGCAGGAGATGCTCCTCCATCGACGGCAGTGCGCACGGCCGTGTTGTCACTGTTCCCACGAAACCCAAATCCCATCTGATTGATTTTGAGCGCAAATGTAATGCTGCCTATGTTGACTTCCGACGCCGTTTGACGTGCGACGGCATCAAACGTCGACTGATACGTGAGCCAGATCTGCACAGCGATCATCGAAACGGCGATAATGTTTGTCACAACAACCTTGATGTTGCTTCGTATGCGTATCTTCGAGTCCTGAAGCAGTATCTTGTGAACAAACGGCCTGCGCAACACCGCCAACAAGTTGGAGCGGCTGTGCTCCAACGCAGGCTTCCGTCTCGAGAGGACTGCCACCTGCTTCGCCTTTGCGTCGTCCATTGAAAATACCTGAAACATACGATCCCGGAGCGACGCGACCTTCTCGTGAAATCGAATTGCCTCAACCATTTTCTTGTACATGAATATCAGCTTTCCAATCTCGTCGTGGCGATCCAGATCTTTTGCCTTGGCGTCCCCCCCGTTCTCCTGCGCTGCTTGGGCGGCCTCTGCTTCCGTCAAATCATCTGTTGACGTCACGGCAACCACATCACCGACGCTGAACAGACCGCGCCGCATCTTGTCGTGCAGCAAAAGCATCGGAAAGATAAACGCAACATAAAGGAGATACATTGCAAGCGCGTCGACAACGAGCGTTGCGGCACCAAATGCGCAATTGATCACAACAGAGTCGTGGAGATCTGCATCGCTCGATTCCTCGAGGGTTGCACGCACGAAAAATGTGCCGTTGAGCCCGGAATACTGCTTGACGGCAACAGTGACAGGTGATCCT
Source organism: Pigoraptor chileana (assembly GCA_943704495.1). Lineage (NCBI taxonomy): Eukaryota > Filasterea > Ministeriida > Capsasporidae > Pigoraptor > Pigoraptor chileana. The sequence continues at coordinate 8,693 of CALSCR010002538.1, forward strand.
GCAACCGACGTGCGATAAACAACAACAGCCCCGGCGGGTCCCTGTGCCACCGACACCATAATATCCCGGCGTGGCGCAAACTCGACATTCGCCATTAAACACGCAAATGATTCGTCGGTAAATGCAGTTGTGATGACCTGGGGAACGGCCCCAACCGTGCGCCAATCGTAAAAGTAGACGCCGGAAAATCCTCCCTGGAATGCGTTTACGATGTTGTGGACGATGGGCAGTTTTCCGTTGACAATGTCGCCGCTGAGCAGGACGCCCACCACCGCTCCACTTCCGTTTGTGGCAATGATCGGCGTCGCAGTGTAGCGGATCACAGACGGCATCTTGGTGTCGATCGGATGGTATGTTGACGCTGGGGAGTAGTCGTCCACTTTTTCACGATAGACGGGCGGGCTCTCCGCGAGATATTCGGCATACGAAAGAATGCTAGCGACGCGAATCTGAGTCTTTTTCGTCACTGCCTGTGTGATGATCCCGCCTGGATTCAGCACCTGTCCCGTCCTGTTTGCATTGGAACCGACAAGAATGACGGCCGCCGGAGATAGAAGAGACGCAAACTCCATCTGTCGCGTGGTGACTTCGTTGACGAGGATAGCCTTGACAGCGTCGTATGTGTAGTTGACTCCGGGTGCAATCGCGTATTCTCTGAACGCAGGGTTAGACGACTGGCCCCTGAAGCCAAACGACATTTGGTCAAACTTGATGTTGAATGTTATGTCCGTGAGTTGCAGCTCTGATGCGGCCTGTTCTTTAAGAATCTCCCTCGAATCGTGATAGAGAAAGTACACCTGGAGGCCGATGATGAGGATGAGGAAACATTGCACAATGCAAAACAGGATCACGTGCTTGTGAACGATGGGTAGGCGTCGGAAGCCGACGATAGGAGCCGTCAATCCGCGCACGAATGCGCTGCGTGGATGGTGCACCGCAACGTAATCGGACCGAGTCGAGCTCGGCGCCTCAACATCGCGAATGCCGTTGACTTCAGCGGGCTCAACCCCCGGCGTCGTACTGTTCCGCGAGTGATAATGGGTGCCTGCATTGTGGTGCTGATCGCCAGTGGGCGCAACTTCTTCAGCCACAAGTCCCATGGCAGTCGTCGGAGTTGATCCTGCAGTCAGCGCCGGAACGGACGGTGTGACAGTCGCTTGTTGCTCCTGAAGGGGCTTGCCGTCTTGCGACATTTTCGGCGGCGTCGGGGGACGGACTGGGTAGACCCGCCACGTTGTACAGCCACCTGAACGGAAAGCCGGCTCTCAGGGGTCGAACTTAATCTGAATCCGTGCCGACGAGCAGACACCCGGGGGGCGGCACGCAATACGCCGTGAGTGTGATCTCACCACTGGTGCAGTGCCATGCGGCTGGGACTCAAGTCAGTTGCCGTGAGCTAAATTTTCAGCCTGTAAAGTGATAGCCAGATTAACAGATATTCTATAACTGTGCGCCGGGTTCAGAGTCACAGTCTGGGATGAAGAGAATACTTTTAGACTCAGCTTTAGAAACTCCAGCGATCCTTCCACCGCATCAGTGATGCTGAGACAACTGAAGATGGTCAAGGCACTGACAAGTGAGGCGATAATATTGCTGGCACCGGCCGTTGGTCATTGAGGTGATTGAGGTCATCGATGCCCGGTTGCTACGGTGCGCGGACATTTGTTGCACAGCAGTGCCGTGTGCAGTGTACGGGCCAGGATGCACTGTTTACGCACAAGGCTCCGTGGTCTTGTGTCATGAACCGGC
>CALSCR010002544.1:0-15006 GCA_943704495.1 Pigoraptor chileana
GCCCACACACACACACATACACACACACACACACACACACATTCACGCACCGAATGACACACGTGACAGAGAATGAGAACTGTAGTGCTGGCCCATGCGCTAAGCATTCGCCCATGCCGGCCATCTTATCGCTCTTTGTCCAGGTCGGCGTTTTAGATATTGATTTGTGTGGACCCAGTATACCCAAGATGTTCAACCTACAGAACCACAGCATCCACCAGTGTGCCGAGGGGTGAGCAAATACAAAGTGGCGCACACACTTTGTGTAGTCTCCGGTAATTATGCGGTGCGGCCGTATATTGTGTTGCGATTAATCAGCGTATTGTGCTGTGTTGCGATTAATCTTGTTGCGATTAATCTTGCAGATGGGTCCCTGTGTATGCGGATGCGTCTCAGCGGTTGCGTGTAATGTCTATTGGATTTCTGCTAAACAGCAATGACGAGGCCGTCGTGTGGCGTGGTCCCAAGAAAACAGGTGTGAATGCGGCACGGCTCTTGTATATAATCACATTCGCAATTGAATTGCCGTTGTACTCTTGTGTGTTCGTCAGATGCATCTCCGCCTGACAGAATTCAACACACGCGTGCAGCAATGATCAAACAGTTTCTTACAGACGTCTATTGGGGAACACTCGACTACCTCATCATCGACACTCCGCCAGGTCAGTTTCGTGTTGCACATTGGTGCGACGGGTGTTCACATTTTGCAGGCCTCGATCACGTGCCGGCGCTCGATGTTATCCACTGCATCCGCTCAACCACTGCCACTGGAGACATCCCAAACGCTTCTTTCAAACGCTTTTTACGAACGCTTCTTTCAAACGCAGGGACATCTGACGAACACATTTCGGTGGTTGAAAACCTGCGCGGACTGAATCCCAGCGGAGCTGTAGTTGTCACAACGCCGCAGGTAGGCTGATTGTGCCAAGTTGGCGGGATGATGGCCTTGGTGCTGTTGTCGCCGTCACACTGATTTTCGTCGTTTGTTGTTGTCGGTGCAGGCGGTTGCTGTCGCTGATGTGCGTAAGGAGCTGAACTTTTGCAAGCGCGCTGGTCTACGCGTGCTTGGCGTTGTCGAAAATATGAGCGGCTTCATCTGCCCATGCTGCGCGGTGAGGGTCAACTGCAGCACTTGCAGGCACCTTGTTTGATATGTGTGGTGGTGTGTGAAATGTGTGTAATATGTGTGTTTGGGGTGGGTGTGGTTGGGTGCTGTTTTCTGCATTATACGTCTTTATATATCTTTATATATTTGTGGTGACGGTTTGGCCCTCGTGATGCAGCTGTTGTGTGGTTATTGTCGCAATTGAAAGTGGTATAAAGTACGCACCAACAAGCAACACTCTGGATGCCTTATTATGGCTTCTGTGGACTCAGACACTGACTTGCGTCCTGCGTCCATTTGCTTGCCATGTGCAGGAAGTGTCATATGTCTTCTCCACTGGCGGAGGCGAGCAAATGGCAACAGACTTTGGCGTCCCCTTTCTGGGTGAGACTGGTCTTGCTCCTCTGTTGACCCAGGCGATGCATGCTTTGTCTCTGCACAGCCCAGCGCCTCAACAAGTGGCGAGTTGTGCGACTGACGTGTGATGACTACAGGCACTAACACAAGTACCATGCCCCCATTTCAACTACGTACAAACAGGCCGCATTCCCCTGGATCCCTTGCTCACAAAGTGTATTGAGGAAGGCAAAAACTTTGCCGATGTGTTCCCCGAGAGCGCAACACGCTCCTCCATCGACGCCATCGCGGCGCCGCTACTGGCACTGGAGCCGCGACCACTTCTGGGGGCGCAGTGATGCGCTGAATTCAGCACCATGAGCTGATACATAAAGTCATAAACCCACTTTACAACCAACTGAGTGCCGGGCAAACTGAGGTAGGACTATTTCCATATTTGGCCGACCGGACCAAATATGGTATCCATTAAGTTCAATTAAGAAGGATCACGTGATATAGCACCAAAAGGCAATTCTGGTGTGGAACAAGCCAAATTAGGGCGTGGGTAACCCTCACTTCAATTAAGAAGGATCACGTGACACATCCTCAAAAGGCAATTCAGGTGTGAAACAAGCCAATTTAGGGCGTGTGTAACCCTCACCCTGGCGCGCACTAACGGATGTGGGCGCGCGTGACTGCAACGGATTGGTTTGAATCCGCAAGCCCTTCATTCCGCACACAGTTGTGCGCACACAGACAACACACGCACACACACACACACTCTCTCTCCTTATTCGCAGTGTCACTGGTGTGATGCACTTGCTGCACACCCTGCACCCATCCTTCACTTGCCTTCCCATCGATCGTTTTGTGGGCGTGCCAATCTTCCATTCGAACTGATGCTGGCGGAAATTCCACAAGTCTCTTGAAATCGGTTTCCGGTGTCGACTTTTAAGCACTTGAATCAGTCAGCAAAGTCCACACATTGTTCGAGTGCGTGCCATTCTCACAGGACCACCACCCAATCCGACGTCACACTAGATCTCTCCTGTTGGAACACGACCACAACTCTGAAGTATTGGACACCTCATCCAAAACGTTTGAATTTGTGTTGTAAGGATCCATAGCTCAAAGACACTCAGCCACTCGGCATCCACCGTAAAAACCTCAGAAAATGAAGGCTCTTATTCTCGTCGGCGGTTTTGGCACTCGTCTCCGCCCCCTCACGCTCACGCTGCCCAAGCCACTCGTGGAGTTTGGCAACAAGGCAATGCTGCTCCACCAGGTCGAGGCACTCGCCCAGGTGCGCCCTCAATCAATCTCAATCAACTCAACAAATGCGTGTACTATTGCTCTAGCACACTCGTAGTCGTTTTGATGCCACCTCTCGTGTGTTGAAAATGGAATGCTTTTCTGTAACTCATGCCTAGAGCTAGTGTAGCTGCAGTTATTGGTGGTGTGTGTGTATAACACAATTGCATCCTCGCTCATCACACAGGCGGGCGTCAAGCACATTATTCTTGCCGTCAACTACCGTGCCGAGGTCATGGAGCGCTCTCTCCGACACTTTGAGCAACAGGTAAAAAGAAAACAACAGCTGTGCATAACTTCCCATTCGCCGTGAAGTGCATCTTAACCACGGCTGTACTTCATTCATTTCCATTGCTAAACATCTCGCACTTTTGCCTTGCTTGCAGTACGGAGTCAAGATTTCGACGTCACTCGAGAGTGAACCCATGGGAACTGGTATGCTTTTCATGTCGCTTAGTTGACGGATGTTTTGGCTCGTGGCGCATTCACCTGCACTTGTGAATACCAGCTTACTCACTGTGCCACGTGCTTGCCGTTCTTCCCGCGCAGCTGGCCCCCTCGCACTCGCCCGCGAGGCCCTTCTCGAGGGCGGCGAGCCCTTCTTTGTGCTCAACAGCGACATTATCTGCGACTTTCCTTTCCGGGAGATGGTTGAATTCCACAAGGCGCACGGGAAGGAAGGCACCATTGTCGTGAGTACTCGTCGTTGCCGCGGCCTTCTTGTGTTTGCATTGTTTGCTGCCGCAGTTGCGAGGGATGGGATTTGTCTGGATCGTGGGTCGTTCTGACTTCTTGTGTGGAGTGTCGTATGGTACAGATTGCACTGCTGCGCCTTTGTTGCATTCCGCCACTCGCATATGTGCACTTTGCTGAACGCACACAAATTGGGTTGGGCGATCTTTGCCATCTGTGCACCGAACCCCCGCCGTCACTATCATTGGCAATGCGTAGGTCACCAAGGTGGACGAGCCGTCAAAGTACGGCGTGGTCGTCAGCGGCCCCGATGGCGCAATCCAGAAGTTTGTGGAGAAGCCCAAGGTGTTTGTGTCGAACAAGATCAATGCGGGTCTCTATCTTTTCAGCCCCGCCATCCTCAACAGGATCCAGGTGGGCTTGCGTCACTCGTCAATGCACGTCACTCCTTCTGTGACATGCTGTTGTATTGTATTGCTTTACGTGTGCTCCCATACCGTGTGGTAATCGCTTGGTAATCGCTTGGTATTGGTGTTATTGTGTCAAATTCACACGTACAACATGATATTTTTATTGTGTCTAATTTATTTGTCACAACAAACATACAATGCATGCTGCATTCCGCTCACCTTGCGCTCTCCTTTGCACCCCACACCCACAGCTGCGTCCGACATCGATTGAGAAGGAGATCTTCCCCGAAATGGCAGGTGACGGCAATCTGTTTGCGATGAACCTGGAGGGCTTTTGGATGGACGTGGGGCAGCCCAAGGACTTCCTCACGGGCACGGGACTCTACCTGGCCTCGCTCGCATCAAAGGAGCCCGCCCGCCTGCGCACCGGCGACGGATTTGTCGGAAACGTCCTCGTGGTGAGCGGCGGAGGCTGTTGACTTGGACATTCGCTGTGTGCACTTTTTTCCTTCTTGTGACGTTTGCTTTGGGGTGCCGTTTCATTGATATTGCAATTCTTTCGCGGGTAAGGTAACGGGAAAAATATGAGGTGGAATGATGAAGACGAAGACGGGGAAGGGTTAGGAATGTAAGGCCGTGCAGTGCAAGTGCTGCAGTTATGTCCAGTTGCCGTGACACATGCACTTGCACTGACACATTCTCTGTGCTTGCTTCCATCTGCCCGTGCCGCAGGATGCGACTGCCACCATTGGCAAGGACTGCCTCATTGGACCCAACGTGGTCATCGGGCCCAATGTAGTCATTGAGGACGGTGCGTCGTCTTTGCCTGGCTGCATTACATTGCATTGCCTTCTTGCGTTTTGTTGCATTTTGTTGCATTTTGTTGCATTCTGTTCTGTGTCATCTGTATGCATTTCCCTTGCCTGCCATTCATACTAATTTTTTCTTCTCCTTTAACCCATGTATGCATGTATGCGCAGGCGCGCGCATTGCCCGCAGCACTATCCTCGACGGGGCCACCATCTGCTCACACGCATGGGTGCACTCGAGCATTGTGGGTTGGCGATCTGTCGTTGGACAATGGGTGAGTTGTCGTGTTAATTTTGGATGCGCACAGTGCATTGAAGTGATTGCGTGCGGGTACTATTGAAGTTGTTCTGTACTTTTGTTGTTGCAATTGTAGTACATCCAAATAACCGCCAACAATGATTTCGCGTTTGCTCTATTGGCAGGTCCGCATGGAGGGTGTGTCTGTTCTCGGCGAGGACGTGCGCATCAATGATGAGCTTTACATCAACGGCGGCAAGGTCCTCCCTCACAAGCAGATTGGAGAGAGCGTGCCTGAACCGCAGATCATCATGTAGACGTCACTGTGTCTGTCCACCGACTGTATGCATACTTGTCTCTGTCTCTTCCGCGCCCCATTTGCGTACTTGCGTTGTGCCACTACCATATTAGCATGTCTTCACCAATTCAGATTGAAAAAGAAAAAAAAATTCAACATTCCATTTTCAATATGGCCCTGTGATCAACTGGGATCATTCGCCAGAATAGTGTGGTGTGGTTTTCTTGTTTAACCTCACTTCTGTGGAACATTACTGCACGTTGTGACACGCCACGTGTGTTCATGCTCATGCGCGATCTATTTCGGGTTTGGACAGACTTAACCACGTTTCATGCTCTGCAAGGTAGTCTGCAACGTGGTATGGACGCACTGATAACTGTGACTGATTACGTCCATATTTAATTGGCAGTTGCTGAACTTGACAAAGCGACTGTCCAAACAGTGGAATGTGCCGGCGGACTGCACTTACAAGGGGACTCACGATGGAAGCATCGATTGAGCACGCGCTGCTGCCATGCACACACACACACACACACACGACAACACCCCGTGGTTGGGGTCGGACTTTTGCCGAGAAGTATTTTTTCCTTATTGGCCTTGCATTCCTCGGGACCCGCCCCTCCAACCGGCGAGAGAGAACGCGTTGAAATAGGCCATGTCATTTCGTTGTCACGGATTTGACAGGCCCCAGACAGCCCGATTTGGGCAGGCGCCAGATCCTAATTCCATAACAGGCAGGGCCGTCCGCCCATACCTGCCATAACAGGCAGGGCGCGTACTGATCACGGGACGGCCGCCCTCACCTGCCATTGGCTGGCAGTCCTCCGTATGGCTTCACTTTGACGTGCTTTTTGTGGCGCCGTCACTGATCTGCTTTTGAACTGTGTAGTCTGTTGGTGCCACTCGGTCACTCACATAGGCCGCGCCCTCCCAATCGCTTCCCCAATCGGCCACCAATGCCTGTGCGACAAGGATGCGTCGACGTCATGCTTGCAACCAACCACAGAGAACACACGACGATTGAACCCTTGGAGCAAGCATTGTTATATTCGAGCATGCGGTGGAATATACGTGAAGGATTAGTTTAATATTCATGCCAGTTACTGGCTTTCCGTTTCGGATGGCTGAAATTGAATTGCAACTGATCACCCGCCATCGATCAACTCCGCAGCTAACACTGTGAACTTGAAAAGAAGCTGTGCAGAATCTTGCTTCAATCGCATCAACTGCGTACCAACAGAACGGCAGAGTGCCTCTGTCTGACACGTAAAAATGCAGCCATTTGGACATGATCGGACATGGGCCGTTGCAATTGCGGGACTATTGTGCTGCTTGCAACTCATCAGCGGTGAGTGGATCGCCATGGGGTAGTTGCACTCACATCACTCTTGCCGATGAACATGCACACACACACACACACACACACAATTTGTGTTGAAGTGGCGAGGCTCTTCCCAATCAGCTCACGACCCACGCACTTGAAACACACATTTTCGCAGCCCTTCCCCTCAACATTGGCGACAGAATTGCCGCCCTGAATCCACCGGCTGAATTCGTCGGCGAATTTATTTGTTGCCAGGCGGGGGACCTCGGCGAAAACCCGCACTCGCACCGTCCGTGCCGCTACAACGAAGCCTACACGGCGTCGTCGTGGTCATCATGGCAGGAGCAAGGTCTGAGCAACGCGACGAGTCTTGTGCTGGGCGCACGCTGCTGCAGCACTGGCTACGCAAAGCCCTCGGGTGATGCGCAATATCCGCTTGCGTGCACAGGTGTGTGGCGTGTCAGTGCCGAGTGTTGGAGTGACTCTTGCAAAGAATGCTCAGACCCACCATGGCATGCAACTAAACAGCTCCATGCCTCACGTGCGATCATTTCCCCACAGACGCGCCCGCGCACGTTCCAATCCCTCTCGGCGGATTTGGATGCAGCAGCGAGCATCCCTGCGGTGCCAACGCCGTGTGTGCGAGCCGTCTCCTTGACGACCCCGTGTTCGAGTGGCTGTCGTCCATGCGCTGCGAATGCGCTTCGTGGGACGACGAAGCGGTCGATGGGCGGTGCGAGTGGTCCTTTGGCGCCGTGCCCGCGGGCAGGCTGGCCGTCTCTATCGCGGCGTGTGCATCCGGAGCAGCAGTTCCAGCCCCGGAAGACAGTCACCCGTTCCGATGCTTGTAAATAGTTTTTTTGAATTTGCTTTTGTCTTTTTTGCGCCAAGACATTATCTATCGCGCGCGTTGTTTTCGTTTGCGGTTCGATTTGTACGCATAAACGTACTCACAAAAACAAAGAAAAGTTGACATAAGACACAAACGCAATAGTTCTACTTGAAAGTGTAACTTTTGCGATAAAGGGGCGATGCCACACTCGAAGCACTCTTGGCAACCAAGTCGTTCAGCATAGCACACGGACACATGCACATGCGCAACGGGATGACAAGTTAGAGCATACAAAGAGATCACAAACCAAATGCATTTCCCAGTGGACAATTTTTTTTGTTGTCGCAAAAACGAGGAAGGTGGCGTAAACACAGCAACACAGACAAGATGCCCGCGGATGTGCACACACACCACACACACTCACACGCAAAGCAAAATCAAGGCAACGATAACGCAGAGCAGCAACGCCGGATCATCAGTTGGCGGCAATCGACCACCAACAGCAACCACCAACACCCAACGCTCAAGATGACATCAGCAACAGCAAACACAGGCGCCTGCACATCACGCCGCTCACGATGCGTCGGAGTCAACGAGGTTCTCCTGGGACTTGCTGCCGACGAGCTTGCGGCCGCCCTTGCCTGGGCGCTGGGGTCTGCTGAAGCCCTTCTTGGCCTCCTCCTTCCGGGGGTGCAGCTCCTCCATCACAAAGTCCTCCGTCAGTTCGCTCGGCTCGCTGATTTCAAGCTGTGTTGTGTGGGGTTGTGGTTGTGGTTGCGGGATTTGTGGTGAGGCTCACTCGAACGTGATAAAAAAGAAAACACTTCCCACGCAAAGGCGCACGCCAACACACACACACATGCACACATCATCGCCCAAATCGCACCTTCTTGACAAACTCGATGCCAAGCTCGCTCTCCGCGACAGAGAGAAGGGGTGCCTTGCACGACGAGTACAGCATGCGCTCCTTGATCTTGGCCGCGTATCCGGGGCACGAGTAAATGAACACTGTTCGCAAAATACAGACGAAAATACAGACGAAAATACACACGAAATGAGCAAAACAACAAGCCAACAGCGATATCCTGGCAAGTGTCCGTGGGGCCACGTCAGCATCCATGCCATTCTGCACGCAGCACGTAACAAGGGACACACGACACCACGACGACTAGTACCAACACGACGACTAGTACCAATTCCCACATTTAACAGACACAACTCACAGTGCGACTCGAGGCGCTCTCCCTCAAAGTCGTGCTTGAAAAGGAAAAAGTGGTAACGGGGGCTGTTGTTGGGGACCTTGCTGCTGAGGTCTGCGGCGGACGTGTTATCGGCAACGGCGAGCTCAAGCGTCTCCTTCTCCGTGTCAATGGCCTGATGCAAATTAATGCCGACAAGACATCATAAGCGCGACTGGCGGTCAGCCACAGCAATGTATTGGCAGGCACATTGCATGCACACAAGTACATCTATGTATCGCTGTCTCTCTGCCTCTCTTTCCCAAACACACACACACACACACACACACACACACACACACACACACACACACACACACACACACACACACACACACACACTACTTGTCTCCTCTATCCCCAATTGAATCACCCGATACCGATGTGAATGCAAAACGTCTTTCTCGTACACAACAACCACGCACCAGCTGCACATAGGAAATGAAGCGATCGCGGAACTTCTCGAGCTTTTCGCGCGCCTCCGCTGAGAGAGGGAAAAAGACGCCGGTTGCAAACGACTTCTTGGTGCTGGCACCAATGTCAACACCGCACTGTGTGTGGTCAAAGAAAGAGAGCGAGACAAGGACAGTCGGAAAAACAACATCTTTCAGCATCCCTTGGCAGCCCAGCAAGAAGTTTCATGCCGATGCACAGAGCAAGGCGACAAAGGCCGTAATGTACATTCACGCGTCAACATGCGAGACATGTCGGATTCAATTCAGTGTCTCTTGAGGCGCTGTGCCTGTGGACTCCACAATAAACAACATGTGCATGCACATCCAACCGCAAGAACAAAGATGCTGTAAATAGAGCATGTGAGGCATGTAATACAACAATATTAATAGCATCAAACCGACCTCTTTGGACTTGATCTCCTTGATCTCCTCCTCGCTGGCGGAAAGGGGCGGCGGCGCATTTTGGCTCTTGACGTGCTTGCGGTAGCCTTCGAGCGACACATCATCCTGCATACATGCAAGCACACGTCTGCCCAGTCAGTCCTTCACCGCAGGTGAGTGGATGGACATAGACACGATACGCGACGCCTCTTTCCCTCTTGAAAACGAACACACACAACGGAGAGATACGGAAAAATATAACCACAATCATAATGCCCTTTTGCACCGATATGGTTTGCGAAGTCCAAACCACAAGCGACCAAATCGGGCGAATGAAGGCGCCGAAGCACGACCAAATAGGGCCATGAAGGGACAGTATGCTGCCAGACGGCGATTGCCGTTCTCAGTTTGTTACCACCAAAAGCGACACAAACATCCCAAAGTAGCGAATGGACAATGCGATGAAAGCAGCCGACGCCTTACAGGAATCACACGCACGGACAGACAGCGAACGACGGACACATTGAGTGATCACACACACGCACCTTGGTCGTTCCAAACAGCTCGTCCTTGATGCGGCCATCCGCAAACTCGCGCCGGAGTGAGGACCGAGTGGATGCGTAAATCATCTTCTCACGAACCTGCCTCGGCAAAAGGCACACGGGCGGAATGAACACGGAAATGTCCTGTTAGACTGCAGAAAAAGAATTGCATCAAAGAACATCGTCCTCCGTGACTCCAAGTGCCAACGACGCACACCCACACACACACACACACACACACAAGCCATTGCTTCGTGAGCACACGCACCGGCGCCCAGTCAGGCACATAGCAAATGAGAATCCACTCGTATCCGAGTGCGCCCTGGTTGTCTGTCCTGTAGAGGATATAGCAGGGACGCTTCTCCTCGAGCTGCTTGAGCACCGTCTTGTCAAAATGTGCTACACAACAACCAAAAGCGATGGACGGATTGATGGATAAAGAGAGGAGAGAGAGAGAGCGCACCACACACACAGACACACACCACACAAGCGGCAATTATTTACATCCATTCAATGATAGCCAGAGTCAAGGCAAATTAAACCATACATCTGAATTGTCGCATGGAGGCACGCACACATATGCTACTGAGCACGCAGCACAGGTGAGTGTTTGCGGATATCATCCTCCCACGAGCCGGAGGGGGACTCCACAGCGCCTTCGACTAGTTTCTCTGCACAGGCGATAAGAGACACGCCATTGACACAGTCGACACAACAAACACGGCTTAGTGTGTGATGATGCCGTCACAATGCAGAAGCGCCCGGCACTTTCAGAGCCCGCAGTGCCGAACAGCAGCCAGTGAATATGCACACAACGCAAAGGAGGATGAGGCATCCGTCGCCCGCATGCTAGAGCCTGACACACTACTACAAAGATACCACTCACCATCAAGAATCGACACCTTGATGGCACGGATAGATGCGTCGTGGCTCTTGGCAAACCTGTCGGCAAGCTCCTGCGACACTGTCGAGAGCAAGCCATGCCATTGAGGAAGGCGTTCCCGGAAAGCCACATGCAGACACTTTCTCTGATAAGATGTATGTGATAGGATGCAACATGGACACCATTGGGACGCAAATAATAACAGCGGACGGCTGTTGCAAAGTAGCACGATGGCATTCTTCTCACATCACTCACCTGTGATACCGCTTGCGTGGCTCATTCTTGCGGCAGTGATCAACGCTGAGAGGTGCAAAATCAAAACAAGTGGGCGGGTGAGATTGTGTAGCAGGCACCAGCACACACATTAAGCCCAAACAACAAACTCACCTATGAAACAGATTAGTCAAAGCACGCTCAATCGAAGATCCCTTCTGGCTTGGAGTAGCGGACATAATATTACTTGTGCGTGTACCAAAACACACACATACACACACACGCATACACACACACAGACACAACTTGAGTCAAGTTGCTGTTTGTTTACTGTTTACTCCGGATTTACTCTGGCGGAATCCCGCCGTCATTTCGCAGTGACACTACAAGTGCGTCACATCAACACGTGCTGAGTGACCCATACAAACTGACATCGGCAATGGACGCTCAGTCCATACGCGTGCTAATTGCAGCCCCACTTCACCATTGCGCAACCCAACCATCGCACTTTCAGACATACTCACATTTATATATATACCACCGCACATCTCAATAAATCTACTTTTCTGTTATTGAGATCTTATTGTTAATCTAGTTTCCGCGCTCATATTCACTCTCCTTTGTATAGTTTTTTTAATTTCTAACTCGCTCGTGTCTATTATCCAAGCGCAACCATGGCTGTCCGTGCTGCCTTTGAGAACACAAACGAAATTGGCGTGTTTGCCAAGCTCACAAACAACTACTGTCTCGTCGCGGTCGGTGCTGCGGAGAACTTTTACAGGTCAGTTAGATGGGACTGATTCATCCTGTTGTGTGGGCGCAAGTCGTTTCAAATATGATGCTCTATACATGTACGCATATATTGCCTTTATTTATGCACTCCACTAGAGAGAGCGCCAATGGCAAATTTCCAACCGTTTCTTCGAATCCTTCTCTGTTTGCAGTGTGTTTGAGGGAGAGCTTGCCGATGTCATTCCCGTCGTACATACGTCCATCGCTGGATGCAGAATTATTGGACGTCTTACGGCTGGTAAGTGAGAGAACGAGGCTTCTTATGTGAAGTTGCATCGACGCATATTTTTGTGCTGGTGTAATTTGCGCGCGATGCTGATGCTAATGCTGATTGTTTGCATCCGCAGGTAATCGCAATGGTCTGCTTGTACCGAGCACAACCACCGATCAGGAACTTCAGCACATTCGCAACTCGCTTCCCGATACCGTTGTGATTCAGCGTGTTGAGGAGAGACTTTCCGCACTCGGCAACGTTATTGCTTGCAATGACTATGTTGCTCTTGTGCATCCTGACATTGACCGGGTAAGAAGGGGAAAAAAGAACGGGAGAAGAAGGGGAAATGTGTCTATTTCTCACTATAACAAGCGACGTGTCTGCCATCTTATGTGTGTCTGTGTCTGTGTGTGTATGCATGGGCGTGGCTTGTTTGGAGCAGGAGACCGAGGAGATCATTGCGGACGTGCTGAAGGTGGATGTCTTCCGCCAGACTGTTGCGGATCACGTGCTTGTGGGCAGCTATTGCCAGTTCAGCAACCAGGGTGGCCTGGTGAGTTTGCGTTTCTATTCTCTGTTGTAACAATGCCTAATGACACGCACACATGTCGGTGTCTCGTTGGGACTGCGCTTTCGCCTCAATCTCTCTCGATCTGTCGTTGTGCTTCAAGGCGTTGTAATCCCACGTCATCAATGGTGTAGTTGTGCCTCAACGATCTTTGGTGTGTTTGATGCACACGAGCAGTATTTTTCATGTGTGCTTTGAGAAATCGTGTTGTTTGTTTGCGATTCTTTGTGCTAACATGTGCCGCAATGAATGCCCCGGATGCCCATAGGTGCACCCACGGACATCGATTGAGGATCAGGATGAGCTTTCGTCACTCTTGCAGGTTCCGTTGGTGGTAAGTGCGCTACTTTTAGCTGACTGTGGCTGTGTGATGCGGCTGTAGGCTGCAATTGTGGTTGCAGTTGTGGTTGCAGTTGTGGTTGCGGTTGTGGTTGCAGTTATGCTTAGTTGTGGTTGTTGTTCGTGTGGACGTTACTATTTGTCGATATGCTCATGCTACAGCACGTGATTATATCTGTGGTTGTTGTAGTTGTGGTTGTGGTTGTTCTGTCACACATTCGTGTGTTGGCTTTTATCACTCGTTACGCTTGCACATTTTGTGTGCACGTTTGACGCTGTCTGACGGTTGTGAGTCCATCGAGTCGCTTGAGACACAACAAACATTGACACAGAAGCCATCTGTTTTGTTTGTTTGTGTTTGTGTGTCTTGTGTGTCTTGTGTACCTTGTGCATTCAGGCGGGCACTGTGAACCGGGGCAGTGACGTCATTGGCGCTGGTCTGGTCGTGAACGATTGGAGCGCGTTCTGCGGCCTTGACACGACGAGCACTGAGCTGAGTGTGATTGAGAGCATTTTCAAGTTGCAACAGGGTCGCCCCAATGCTATTGTCAACGAAATGCGCGACTCGCTTATCGAAGGGTGCGTACTTCTTTTGTTGATGTAGTCGTCGTGTTTGTTTTATTTGCTGTGCTTGTGTTTTAATGTGTGCTCGTTCCACGTGAAAGTGTGATACAATCTATAGGGACCTTTCGCTCTTTAGTGGCGATTCGCTTGAATGTAGCTCAGTATGGAATCGCTCATTTTGTGTGCATTTACACTGTTGTGGAAACTGACAGCCCTTCCCACTACTGCACATACACACTTTTACAACTTTGCTTGTGCTTTTGCTCGCAGGATGGTATGAGAGCACCCGTGGCATGTTTGTTGGTCTCTCTTTCTTTTCTTTGCGTTGGCGCGTGCGGCTATCGACGACTAGACACTGTATTGCCTTGTATGTGGCTCATTGCGACTGAGCTGCATGCAAACAATCCACTTTTCATAAACACTGGCTTCAAACTCACGCGGCGCCAATTACATGGTCTGATCTCCTGCATAATATAGACACCCAACCGTAGACACAGTGTATGGGAACACACAGGCGCACACACCATCACAGCCACTCACACTTTGACACTACTGACCAACCGTAGACACAGTGTATGGGAACACACATGCACACACAATCACAGCCACTCACACTTTGACACTACTGAAGGGCTGAAACTGGTCCCATTGCTTCGTGGATGAAAAGCGGATAAACGCGTTGTGCGTCAACAAACATTAGTGACCTCTGACAACTTGTTGAATCAGGTCATGGCTAGTGACATCACATGATCGTCATTTGAATTGCGCGCCAAAATTTGATTCGAACCGCCCGCCGACTGAGCTAAATACCACACGAACTGGATTGCATCCCCATTTCATCGCTCTCAAGACATGAAAAAGGCTCGACAGACACACTCGCCGGTGTGAACAGTCATAGAAGCCGGCGTTGAACGCAGACGAGAAGCTGTGTGTTGGACCGTGGTTGTTGCTGTGATTCTCGCTTCAGTAATAATAGCGACAGGGAAGTTGTAACACAACGTGGCAATCACCACTCTGGGCCAATTTGAAGCAATGGCGTCAGTGCGCCCGCTCTGAATTGTGCATCCAGCAGTAGTGGTTATACAAACAGCGACACACAGGACTGGTTGTAACGAAGGGTAATCTGTTGGCGATTGGCGTGTCTGCGACTGCCTGCAGCGGCATCCCACGACGATGGGGGACTCGCGGTTTCAGACGCTTGCGTCATGTGCAGACACTATCAAGCTGTGGGACTTGAACAAAGCTACGGCAGTCAAATCATTCTCTGGTCACACGGGCAACATCAACTGCGTGCGATGGAGCGGAAATAGTGGGTGTTATGAACTGTTTCGGTGTTGTATGCAAACACTCACCGGGCTTTTTCGAAATGCATTTTCATGCATATATTCACAAAACACACACACACACACACACACACACACACACACACACACACACACACACACACACACACACACACAC